>VSMD01072711.1:0-42614 GCA_008750895.1 Mirza zaza
TAATTGGCCAACTAATATATATAGAAAAAAATTAGCTGGGCATGGTGGCGCATGCCTGTAGTCCCAGTTGCTTGGGAGGCTGAGGCAGCAGGATTGCTTGAGCCTAGGAGTTTGAGGTTGCTGTGAGCTACGCTGACGCCATGGCACTCACTCTAGCCTGGGCAATAAAGTGAGACTCTGTCTCAAAAAAAAAAAAAAAAAAAAAACCACAGGCAAGCCAGGCGAGGTGGCTCACACCTATAATCCTAGCACTCTGGGAGGCCAAGGCGGGAGGATTGCTCAAGGTCAGGAGTTCGAAACCAGCCTGAGCAAGAGCAAGACCCTGGTTGTACTAAAAATAGAAAGAAATTAATTGGCCAACTAAAAATATATAGAAAAAATTAGCTGGGCATGGTAGCACATGCCTGTAGTCCCAACTACCAGGGAGGCTGAGGCAGGAGGATTGTTTGAGCCCAGGAGTTTGAGGTTGCTGTGAGCTAGGCTGATGCCATGGCACTCTAGTCTAGACAACAGAGGGAGACTCTGACTCAAAAAAAAAACAAAAAAGCCACACACACACAACACATGCACAACATCTCGATCACTCCAGTCTGCCCTACTCTGTTCTCTCTTCTTCATAGCATTTTTCACTTTCTAACATATTATGTGATACTGTTTTCTGAGGTTTTGTTTTTGTTTGTTTGGGGTGCTTGAGAACATTATTAAACCACTGAAATAATTAACCCTGAAGCTGAACCCTGTTCCAAACTTCCTGTTCTGTGAGCTAAGTCTCCTTATTGTTTAAGCTAGTCTGAGTTAGACTAACTGCTGAAATTGTGCTGAGGTAAATGCTATTAAAATGGGAGAGAATTTTTGACCAGTGGAACATGAACCTCAACATCTGATGGCTCCCAGCAGACTTAGGCAGCCTTATCTCCTTTTAGCTTTAGGAATTTCATTTGGGACCCAAATAGCTTTATCTGGCAGGAACTTATGCAAGTTATTAATGTTTCAGACGGTCTGTCTTTGGTGGAGTAATATTGGTTTTGCATTAGGGAAGGTTAAAGTGGGAAGGGCACAGACAGTCTCACACATTGTTGGTGGGGATATGAATTGGTTTGGTCTTTTTTGGAGGGTAATTTAAAAAATTTAAATGTGCAAATTTTAGATTTAGTGGTTATAATCTAAGAATTAATCCTATCAAGGTTTATATAAGTATATAATATATCTGCATACAGATTGTTTATTGTGGCAGTGTGTGTGATAGCAAATATTGAAAATAACCTAAATGTCTATTGACAGGAGTTGGAATAATTCATATTACACTCATGATCTTATAATGCAATGATTGGGAAAAACTGAGGCAATATGCATCTTCTTATGCGGAAAGGGGTCTATCTAGCTATCCTATTTATTAGCCAAAGAGGGGTATATATGTGGATGTATATGTATGGTACATATATTATCAAATAAGTTAATATATATAACATATATTTAATATATTAACTTTTATTTGTAACAATATACGTATTGACTAAAATATATATGTATATTAAATTTTATATTTTTACTGCAATATGTATATATTGTTAGGTACCATACACATATACATGCAGGTTTAACGATTTTGATTCCCTACCTCACATCATACACAAAAATATATCCTAGGAGAATAAAAGATTTAATGTAAAAAGCAAAAACATTCTTAACATTTTTGCAAGGAAATATAGGGGAATACTTTGTGGCCCAGTGTCTTAAAAACATGTTAATGGAAAAGCATCGTTTTTAAAAAGTGAAAAAAACTGACCATATATTGGGGAAAGATACTTGCAATATATGTAATCAGAATATATTTAAAAACCTCTATAGCCCTGGCATAGCCCCTCCCACCTATAATCCTAGCACTCTGAGAGACCGAGGCGGGTGGATCACTTGAGCTCAGGTGTTCGAAAGCCACCTGAGCAAGAGCGAGACCCCATCTCTACTAAAAATAGAAAAAAATAGGTGGGCAACTTAAAAAAAAAAAAGAAAGGAAAAATTATCCAGGCATGGTGGCGTGCACCTATAATCCCAGCTACTGGGGAAGTTGAGGCTTGAACCAGGAGTTGGAGATTGTTGTGAGCTAGGCTGATGCCACAGCACTCTAGCCCAGGTGACAGAGAGAGACTCTGTCTCAAATAAATAAATAAATAAATAAAAACTTCTATACTCAATTAAAAAAAAGAAAGACAATCCAACAGAATAATGGGCAAAAGATATGAAGAGTCAATCCACATGAGAGGATATGAATGGAAAAATACTTAAACATCTGATAATACTAAGTGTTGATGAGCAACAGGAATTTTTTTTTTTTAGAGACAGGATCTCACATTGTATGTTGCCCACGTGGCCTTGGACTCCTGGGTTCAAGGGATCCTCCTGCCTCAACCTCCCAAATTGCTGGGATATAGGTGCACCAGCTTTGCAGTGGGAATTCTTAAATGCTATTGGTAGAAATGGATGCTGGAATAACCATTTAGAGAACAGTTTGACAATACTCAGTGAAGCTAAAGATGTGTATCCCTCATGCCTCACCAATTCCACTCCTAGGCTTGTACCCTGAAAAAAATTCCTGAGTATAAAATGCAAAAAGCAAAACAAAACCAAGAATCTGGCGGGGCCTGGTGGCTCACGCCTGTAATCCTAGCACTCTGGGAGGCCGAGGTGGGCAGATTGCTTGAGGTCAGGAGTTCAAAACCAGCCTGAGCAAGAGCAAGACCCTATTTCTACTATAAATAGGAAGAAATTAATTGGCCAACTAATATATATAGAAAAAAATTAGCCGGGCATGGTGGCACGTCCCTGTAGTCCCAGCTACTTGGGAGGCTGAGGCAGTAGGATGGCTTGAGCCCAGGAGTGTGAGGTTAATATGAGCTAAGCTGGCGCCACGGCACTCTAGCGCTGGGGCAACAGAGTGAGACTCTGTCTCAAAAAAAAGAAAGAAAAAAGAAAAAAAAGAAAAAAGTGGCAATTCTAAGCCATTGCTAGAAAAGTCTAAGAAAAATAAAGAGCAGTATGAGAAATTCATTGTCCAAAGAAAAGGAAGAGTTTTACTTTTTATTTATACTTGTCTGTATTTGAATTAATTACCATATTCATGTCCCAGTTTTATAACTTATGTAACTAGTTCAAATTTAAAAATAAATTCCTTCATGATTAATTGCAAATCTTGGTACATATACAAAAAAGGTATTGTCTTATGTATAAAATAATCAGTTATGTTTTTTGCAAGCCTCATGGTAACCTCAAATCCTATACAAAAAAAAAAATGAAGGGTATTCAGAAGAAGGAAGTAGCATTTTTAATAGGTTTTTAAGTTTTTTCTAAAATTGAATTTAGATATGGTATGAACTGCCTCTAAAATTTACCATCCTAACCATATATATATATTTTTTTTTTTGAATCACAGTCTCTCTCTGTTGCCCAGGCTAGAGGGAGTGCCAGTGGTCAGCCTAGCTCACAGCAACCTCAAACTCCTGGGCTCAAGTGATCCTCCTGCCTCAGCCTCCCGAGTAGCTGGGACTACAGGCATGTGCCACCATGCCCGGCTAATTTTTTCTATATATATTAGTTGGCCAATTAATTTCTTTCTATTTATAGTAGAGGTGGGGTCTCGCTCTTGCTCAGGCTGGTCTCGAACTCCTGAGCTCAAAGGATCTGCCCACCTCGGCCTCCCAGAGAGCTAGGATTACAGGCGTGAGCCACCGCGCCCGGCCTTAATAAGCTTTATAATAGAAATTTTGAAACATATGCAGAAGTTGAGAACAAAGTTTAATGAAGCTCCTTGTGCCATCACTCAGCTTAACAATGGTCAACAGTTGGGAATAGCGGTCATTTTATAATCATTTGAAAAAGCTTTCTTGACATTGATTTCAGCCACTTTGAAGTTATAATGAGATATTTAAAAAAATAACCTTTAATTCTTTCCTATAATAAACTTTGCAGTACTAGAGCATTTAAATATTTTAAGAATATTTATCACATAGACAGTCTCTTTTTGTACATTAAATAAAGTTTAACAGTAGACTAATGTTACAAGAAAGATTCCTTGCTAGATATGTTTCCCTTGGGATTCCTCAGTTTTAGACATTTTTTTTTTTTTTTTTTGAGACAGAGTCTCACTTTATTGCCCAGGCTAGAGTGAGTGCCGTGGCGTCAGCCTAGCTCACAGCAACCTCAAACTCCTGGGCTCAAGCAATCCTGCTGCCTCAGCCTCCCAAGTAGCTGGGTCTACAGGCATGTGCCACCATGCCCGGCTAATTTTTTCTATATATATTTTAGTTGGCCAATTAATTTCTTTCTATTTATAGTAGAGATGGGGTCTCGCTCTTGCTCAGGCTGGTCTCGAACTCCTGAGCTCAAATGATCTGCCCACCTCGGCCTCCCAGAGAGCTAGGATTACAGGCTTGAGCCACCGCGCCCGGCCAGTTTTAGACATTTTTAATATTTTTCTCATCTTTTGTGTAAATTCTTTCATAATATTTATCTTATCATAATTGAACACATGCTTTGCTTGCTTAAGTTCAATTGAGACAAGATTCACTAGTAGGCAAGATTTACTGCTTATGATTTCCAACTTTGTTTCCATAGATGTACACATTGCATCTGGTAGTGTCGGAATTTTAAATATTATCCAGGCATTTTTACAAAATAAGAAAAAAATGCATTACCATACTTATTTGTTAATGTAGTTAACAAATGTGTTAAATTAGTTTAGTAATCATAAACATTTAATTACTTTGAAAACAATTTGTAGATTCAATTCCTAAGTTTGCATAATGATTGCTAGAAAATCATATAAGTTTAATGAGTTACTCGAAGTCAAATAATTTCAAAATAAAAATTAGAAAAATCCTTTCACATTTTTATCCTGCGAGAAAAGTTCTATTTAATATAGGATGTGTGTGTGTTGGAGGTGGGGTTATGGCTCTACATATTAGAATGCCTAAGTTCTACAAAGATCTGAAAGTGTCTTGGGTTGGGGCGTACACAGTCTATAAATTCTTTTCTTTTTTTTTGAGACAGAGTCTCACTTTGTTGCCCAGGCTAGAGTGAGTGCCGTGACGTCAGCCTAGCTCACAGCAACCTCAAACTCCTGGGCTCAAGCAATCCTGCTGCCTCAGCCTCCCGAGTAGCTGGGACTACAGGCATGTGCCACCATGCCCCGCTAATTTTTTCTATATATATTCGTTGGGCAATTAATTTCTTTGTATTTATAGTAGAGACGGGGGTCTCACTCTTGCTCAGGCTGGTTTCGAACTCCTGACCTTGAGTAATCCGCCCGCCTTGGCCTCCCAGAGTGCTAGGATTACAGGCGTGAGCCACCACGTCCAGCATATAAATTCTTAACACTTCTCTCTTGCAAAGGTGGAGCCTAATTCCTTTCCTTGAGTGTAGGCTTAGTGACTTATTTCTGATAGGTAGGCTTTGTGTGACTTCCCAGACTAGACCAGAAGGGCAACTTGAATAAACATCTCTACAGTAAAATGGTCAGACCATTGACAATCTTCCCCAAATGGTGATTCACATGTTGTAAACCTCAAGAAAGGATTGTATAATTCCATAATTCAATGAGTTAAATGAGATTTTTTTTTCATTTCTTTTTTTGAGACAGGATCTCACTCTGTTGCCCGAGTTTGAGTGCCATGGCGTCAGCCTAGCTCACAGCAACCTCAAACTTCTGGGCTCAAGCAATCCTCCTGCCTCAACCTCCCAAGTAGCTGGGACTACAGGTATGCACCACCATACCCGGCTAATTTTTTCTATTTTTTAGTAGAGATGGGGTCTTGCTACTGCTCAGGCTGGTCTTGAACTCCTTAGCTCAAAGGATCTGCCCGCCTCGGTATCCCAGAGTGCTAGGATCACAGGTGTGGGACACTGCACCCAGCCTTTCATTTCCTAAATTGTCATTATTCTATCAAAAATCATAAGCTAGTATTAGAACTCATCACCTCTAATCTTCCATTTCACTGTTTGTCCATCAGGCCTTAAGACCCATGGATTTTCTTGGCATCTTAAAACCAGTTTTTTACATGTTGCACCACAGTGCTTTTTCACTTCGTAACTATGGGAAAACTGTAAAAGCAAAAATTGGCACCTTTGGTGAGGAAGTTAATTTTAGTCCGGTGTACTCCTTTTGTCATTATGGAGCCAGGCTTCAGGCTGCTAAAGCTAACTCTCCTTTCTCTGTTTATTTCAAAGAGCTTAAGTGCAAAAGAAAACTAGTTTAAGTTGGGTGTGGTGGCCCACGCCTATAGTCCCAGCTCCTCAGGAAGCTAAAGCAGGAGCCCAGGAGTTTGAGGTTGCTGTGAGCTATGAAGACGCTACTGTACTCTAGCCTGGGCAAGAGAGCAAGACCATGTGTCAAATGAATGAATGAATGAATGAATGGCTGGGTGCAGTGGCTCATACATGCAATCCTAGCACTCTGGGAGGTTGAGGCGGGAGGATTGCTTGAGCCCAGGAGTTTGAGGTTGTAGTACACTATGAAGCTGCTACTTTACTCTAGCCTAGGCAGGAGAGCAAGACCATGTCTCATAAAAAAGAAAAGAAAAGAAAAGGCAGGGTGCAGTGGCTCATACGAGTAATCCTAGCACACTGGGAGGTCAAGGTGGGACAACTGCTTGAGCCCAGGAGTTTGAGGTTGCTGTGAGTTAGCCTGATGCCACTGCACTATAGCCCGGGCAACACAGTGAGATCATGTCTTAAAAAAATACATATATATATGGCTCACACCTGTAATCCTAGCACTCTGGGAGTCTAAGGCAGGAGGATCATTTGAGCTCAGTAGTTTGAGACCAGCCTGAGCAAGAGTGAGACCCTGTGTCTACTAAAAATAGAAAAATTAGCTAGGTACGGTGGCGTGCGCCTGTAATCCAGCTACTTGGAAAGCTGAAGCAGGAGAATCACTCGAGCCCAGGAGTTTGAGGTTGCTGTGCGCTAGGCTGATGCCATGGCATTCTAGCCCAGGGACAGAACAAGACTCCGTCTCAAAAAAAAAAAAATATATATATATATATACACACACACACTACACGCACATATATGCACATAAATATACATATACACACACAAACACACACACTTTAAAGCTAAATATACAAAGTTGTAAAATAAATTTTATCTGAGTGAATTTGTTCACATATAATATCTTCATTAGAAAACAGAGCAAATGATGATGATCAAAATAGTATCGCTTGAGGGGAAGAAAAAATACAATTTCTTCCTTGCTGAAAAGTTAGCCTTCTAACTGTAGAATCACATGCCTGTAAAAAGTGTCATTAGCAAACCTTCTGGGAAAACTATCCTCTTATATTTTTCACATCTTCAAGCTAAAAATATGTCCAGGGTAATAACAAACAACCACGCCCTTCTTCAGATTCTGCCTCTGAATAGCAAAGGCTAACTGCCTGTTACAACACTGTGTCCCTATGAGAACAAGAGACAAAGTGTTATTCTCCCATTTCACAGATTAAAGAACAGAGACCAGGTAAATTACATGCCAAAGGCTACTATGGCCAGTGTCAACCAAGATGCAAACTCATGAGTTCATAGGCCTTCCTCCAATGGGTGGAAGTCAGACTCTTGGCAGCTATTGGAACCATAGGACATTTCCAGTTTTCAATTATTTATGTCCACAAAATGGCAATTTCCTATGGTTCAACCTAATAAGTTATTTACATTTATTGTGACATAGTGTCTGCACAAACCTCAAAGCAATGTATTTTCTCTCTTTGTAGTGCTATCCCAAACAGAAGGGCCTTGGTAATGTTTGAGTCTGAAATTAGGATCGTGTACAGAACACACTGGACGACAGCCCCTCCTATTAATGATTTATTGCCGCATAACAAATGAGTCAAAAACTTAGTGGCTTAGAACAACAAACACGACCTCACACAGTTTCTGAGCGTCAGGAACTGAGGAGCGGCTTAGCTGCCGACTTTGGACAGAAAAACTTTAGTGTTAGAAAGTAAAGTGGACATTTAGCACTTGTTGCTGCCTGGAATCCAAATGCTGTTTCAAGGTGGGGACTCTTGGGTTTAGTTCTGAGACCCTTTTCGTGATACAGAGCCAGAGAATCAGCTCTGTTCCCTGCCTGCCACCGATCCTTGGTGATCCTTGGCATCGAAGCACAGGCCTTGGGTAGAGGCTGGCCTGATTGGATGACCCTGGTGAGACTTTGACCTTGAGGCACTAACGCAAAGGCCCAAACATGGCTTAAAAAGAATCTCTGTGGTTGCAGCAGGGCTGACAGTCCAGAATAATGGCTGCAAGTGTCCAGTGGCACAAAGTGGCACACAGCTCATCCCCACGCTGGCGACACTGGTGTCTCCAGGGTTCTGCGGGGTGAATCTGTTTGCTTCCCATCAGCATCCCTTCCGAAGTTTCTATCAGCTTCCTTTTCACTACTAAAACCAGGTATTACTCTATCTTTCATCCTCCACAAATATGCTTTTCGAAAGGAAAAAAAAAACACACCCTGTTGGCATCTCTGTTCTCTTCTTGTGGGGTTTTCATCCCTTTACTACCGCGTTGGTAAGATTTAGGAAGGGAGTAGACATAAACCCATGGTGAATTTTGTGACATACTGGAAATTGAAGGAATAACAGAACAAATAAACGATCACTTAGATTTAACAATAAAGTTAATGTTGTGCATTTTTATCTGTATAGGTACATTGCTGAACCATTTGAAAAGCAAACTGTAGAAATGATGACACTTCCAGGCCGGCCATAGTGGCTCACGCCTGTAATCCCAGCACTCTGGGAGGCCAAGGCGGGAGGATCGTTTGAGCTCAGGAGTTTGAGACCAGCCCGAGCAAGAGCGAGACCCCATCTCTACTAAAAATAGAAAGAAATTAGCTGGACAACTAAAAATATATAGAAAAAATTAAAATTAGCCAGGCATGGTGGCACATGCCTGTAGTCCCAGCTACTCAGGAGGCTGAGGCAGGAGGATTTTTTGAACCCAGAAGTTTGAGGTTGCTGTGAGCTAGGCTGACACCACGACACTCTAGCCTGGGCAACAGAGTAAGACTCTGTCTCAAAAAAAAAAGAAAAAATTTGACACTTCACCTTTAATACCTCAGTTTGCATTTCCTAAGAATATGGTCATTTTTCTATGCAGCCACAATACCATCAGGGTACCTAAAAATATTACCAACCCAATCAAAGTTTGAATATTGGTTGTTATGTCTCTTTATCCTCTTTTAATCTAGAATAACCTACCCTTCCCCCACCATGTGTGTGTTTGGGTTTTTTTTAACTTTCTATTTTGGAATAATTATAGATTCACTGCAGGTTGCAAAGAAATGTACAGGGAATTCCCATACACCCCTCCCAATTCTAATATCTTACACAACTACAGCCTTGGTAATGTTTGAGTCTGAAATTAGGATCATGTACAGAACACACTGGACAACAGCCCCTCCTATTAATGATTTATTGCCGCATAACAAATGAGTCAAAAACTTAGTGGCTTAGAACAACAAACACGACCTCACACAGGTCTAAAAACAGAAATGGACATTGATGTGATTCATAGACTTCATCTGATTTTCCCACTTATACATGTACTCATATATGTGTAGCTCAATGCAAAATTTGAATAAGAGTTGTATTGAGTTATAATTCACATTCTATAAAAGTCACCCTTTAAAAGTGTACCGTTCAGTGGTTTTTTAGCCTATCCACAGAGTTTTAAAACTATCACCACAAACAAGTTTAGAATATTTTGTCATCCCCCAAAGAAAGCCTGTATCCATTATCAGTCACTGTCCATTTCCTCTTTTCTCCAGCCCCTGGCAACCACTAACTTACTTTCTGTCTCTGTGGATTTGCCTGTTCTGGACATTTTCTATCAATGGAATCATAGAGCTTGTGGTCTTTTGTGACTGGCTGGCTTCTTTCACTTAGCACGGTGTTTCCAAAGTTCATTCATGTTGCAGCATAGATCAGTACTTCATTATTCTTTATGGCTGTCTTAGTCCATAAGTTGGGTAGTTTAGAAACAACAGAAAGGTATTTCTCACAGTTCTGGAGGCTGGAAGTCCAAGATCAAGGTGCCAGCAGATTCGGTATCTGGTGAAGGCCATGTGCTGGTTCATAGATGGCGCCTTCTCACTGTAGCCTCACGTGGTGGAAGAGGCTAGCTAAATCTCTGAGGTCTTTTTTATAAGAGAACTAACGCAATTCATAATGGCTCTGCCCTCATGACTTAATCACCTTCCCCAAAGCCCCACCTCCTACTGTCATTGCACTGGGGGCTAGAATTTCAGCATATGAATTTTGGGGAGACACAAATATTTAGACCATAGCAATGGATGGAAACTATTCCAATGCATGGATATACCACATTTTGTTTATCTACTCATAAGTTGGTGCACATTTGGGCTGTTTCCATTTCTTGGCTCTTATAATAATGATATGAATATTTGTGTACAAATTTATTTTTGAGACAAGGTGTCACTCTGTCATCTGGGCTGGAGTGCAGTGGCCCAATCACAACTCACTGCAACCTCAAACTTTTGGGCTCAAGTGATCCTCCTACCTTGGCCTCCCAGAGTGCTAGGATTATAGGCATGAGCCACGGTGCCTCGACAAGATATACTAATTTGAAAGTCAAGAATTCTGGGGTAGGCCAGGCGCGGTGGCTCACGCCTGTAATCCCAGCACTCTGGGAGGCTGAGGCGGGCGGATTGCTCAAGGTCAGGAGTTCAAAACCAGCCTGAGTGGCCGGGCGCGGTGGCTCACGCCTGTAATCCTAGCTCTCTGGGAGGCCGAGGTGGGCGGATCCTTTGAGCTCAGGAGTTCGAGACCAGCCTGAGCAAGAGCCAGACCCCATCTCTACTATAAATAGAAAGAAATTAATTGGCCAACTAATATATATAGAAAAAATTAGCCGGGCATGGTGGCACATGCCTGTAGTCCCAGCTACTTGGGAGGCTGAGGCAGCAGGATCGCTTGAGCCCAGGAGTTGGAGGTTGCTGTGAGCTAGGCTGACGCCACGGCACTCACTCTAGCCTGGGCAATAAAGTGAGACTCTGTCTCNAAAAAAAAAAAAAAAAACCAGCCTGAGCAAGAGAGAGACCCCCATCTCTACTATAAACAAAAAGAAATTAATAGGCCAACTAATATATGTAGAAAGAATTAGCCGGGCATGGTGGCACATGCCTGTAGTCCCAGCTACTTGGGAGGCTGAGGCAGCAGGATCGCTTGAGCCCAGGAGTTGGAGGTTGCTGTGAGCGAGGCTGACGCCACGGCACTCACTCTAGCCTGGACAACAAAGCGAGACTCTGTCTCAAAAAAAAAAAGAAAAAAAGGATTCTGGACTAGAGATATAGATTTGGGAATTGCATGTGTCTAGATAGTAATTGAAGGTCAGCAACATTGGTAAGATTATCCAGAGAAAAAATTGTGGGTGGGAAGAGAAGAGGAACTAAAAGAGATCCTTGAGAAACATCAACCTTAAGGGGTAGGTAAAAAGAGACCTGCAAAAGAGACTGAAAAGGAATAGCCAGAGAGGAAGGAGGAAAATAAGAAGAGCATGATTTTATGGAAAACAAACAATAAGAAGCGGCTGGGCGTGGTGGCTAGAAAGAGATATTTTAGTTCTTACTAGTATTTGCCCCAGATAATCAGATCTCTTCCCAATAGAATAATTCTATTCTTTCAATCTTTCTGCTCCGCCACTTTGGCGTGTTGGTTTCTGTCTTCGTGCTCATCATCTCAGGGTAAAAGCATTGCTGCTGCAGCCCCAGACGGCACATCTGTGTCTGTCCCCATTTATCAGGACGGGAAAAGTTTTCCCAAAAGCACCTCCAGCAGACTTTCCTAGGGAGAATCTGAGGACGTGAGCACAAATTGTTGGGCACATTGCCCTGCCAAATCGAATCAGGGTTTGTTTTTCAGTAAAGGGGGGCATGGATCTTGGGTAGGAAAGTAGCTATGTTCGCCACAGCTGAGTCCTGTAACACGGTGTCCTGTCTCTGTGTCTGAGATGGAGACTGGTCCGAACATATGCTCTTTCTCGGCTAAGTCGGGATTCAGCGCTTCCTCCCTGCTGAGTCAGCCTTCCCTCCCAGCGCTGGCACAGCTGACTCGGCTGAGTCTCTGCCATGGTACTGCCACAGTGGGTCCCAGAGCAGGCTCACAAAGCTCTCAACTGGCCACTTACACCACTGAGTGTCTAAGGAAGGCCCAGGAGCACAAACTGCGCTTTTCTCAGAGCTGACCTTGCCACCTATCTTAAAAATGCTGGCATGAGGCCACCACCCAGCGGAAAGGTCTCCTTCCAGACTCTCAAAATGTGGAGTGAGAACAAAGGCTCCCTGCCCTGTTCCAGATCTCAATCTGCGGACCTGCCATCTCCACCTCTGTCTGTCTCTCTTCTGCCTTTGTCCAGATCAACTGCTGGGCCTGGAAAGACAGCACTCTCTGTCGCTAAGTCTTTTTTTTTTTTTTTGAGACAGAGTCTCGCTTTGTTGCCCAGGCTAGAGTGAGTGCCATGGCGTCAGCCTAGCTCACAGCAACCTCAAACTCCTGGGCTCAAGTGATCCTCCTGGCTCAGCCTCTGGCATAGCTGGGAGTATAGGCATGCGCCACCATGCCTGGCTAATTTTTCTATTTTTAGTAGAGACTGGGTCTTGCTCTTGCACAGGCTGGTCTTGAACTCCTGAGCTCAAACAATCCACCTGCTTGGCCTCCCAGAGTGCTAGGATTACAGGTGTGTGCCACCGCGCCCAGCCTGGCTAAGTCTTAATGTCAGACAACAGTTTCTTCTGTACATCATAGCAGAAATTCTATGGGCTTCCAGATCCTTGATGTGACAAATGATTTTTTAAAAAATCCTTTCTCGCTTGACTACGCTGGGATATCAAGACATTATTTTCTCTCTGCAAAATCCTATCTGGGGGTGGCACAAACATTACAAATGCAATTAATGCCACTGAGTTATAATGGTTAAAATGGCAAAGTTTATCACATGCCACAATTAAAAAATTAGTGATGTAATATACCAAAACCATCGAATCATACACTTTCAATGGGCAAATTGTAGGGTATGTGAATTACATCTTAATAAAGCTGTTAAGGCTGCCCATGCCTGTAGTTCCAGCTACTCGGGAGGCTTAATCAGGGAGATGGCTTGAGCCCAGGAGCTGGAGGTTGTAGTAAGCTATGATGACACTACTGCACTCCAGCCTGAGTGACAGAGTGAAACCCTGTGTAAAAAAAAAAAGCTGTTAAAAAGATCCTATTTTGAATGTCAAAACCTGAATATTAATTCCTTCTTTTTCTTTGCTCTTTTTTTTTTTTTTTTTTTTTTTGAGACAGAGTCTCACTTTATTGCCCAGGCTAGAGTGAGTGCCGTGGCATCAGCCTAGCTCACAGCAACTTCAAACTCCTGGGCTCAAGCAATCCTAACTGCCTCAGCCTCCCAAGTAGCTGGGACTACAGGCATGTGCCACCATGCCCGGCTAATTTTTTCTATATATATTAGTTGGCCAATTAATTTCTTTCTATTTATAGTAGAGATGGGGTCTCGCTCTTGCTCAGGCTGGTCTCGAACTCCTGAGCTCAAAGGATCCACCCACCTCGGCCTCCCAGAGAGCTAGGATTACAGGCTTGAGCCACCGTGCCCGGCCTTCTTTGCTCTTCTTGGCTAACAACCCTACTTCCCCTTCTCTCCGGCCTTCCAGTTATGGCAAGTGGATGCCTTGGGCTGTCTAGGGTCAAGGTCAGGTTTGAGGAAAGACAAGAAAAGAAAAGCACATTAATATTTTGTTTAAAATTAACACTTCTATTAAACACATACAGTCATGTGTCGTTTAACGACAAGGATACATTCTGAGAAATGTGTCGTTAGGTGATTTCTCTGTTGTGTGAACATCACAGAGTGCACTTTAATACCCAGATGGTATAGCCCACTGCACACCTGTGCTAGACGATATAGCCTGCTGCTCCTAGGCCACAAGCCTGAACAGCATGTTGCTGTACTGACTACCATAGACGATTGTAACGCCATGGTTAGTACTTGTGAATCTAAACATATCTAAGCATAAAAAAGGTACAGTAAAAATACAGTATCATAATCTTATATGGGATGGTTGTATATGTGGTCTGTCATTGACTGAAACATTGTTATGCAGCATGTGACTATTTATCTACCTATTTATCTCTCTTGCTTATTTTTTTTAAACATAGCATATTATGCACACTGTTTTTCACTTTGCTTTTTTGGTGCAATATATTTTCCCCAGGAAATCCTGAAACAAGTTTCATTGAAAACCATTAATCCCAAGTGTGTCCAGTTGGCCTTCTTTACATGTAATAAAGGTGATTTCTTTATAACCCAGACACACATACATGTACTCACACAGACTGTGATACATGAACTCAATTAAGTTAACTTAGCACTAAAGAGCTTAATAAAGTAGTTAATCTGGCATTATATTTTTTTAAGTTGAAATCAGTGAAAAACTATCTTGTACTCCCAGGATGTAGGATTAAGGATTATATCACATTTTTTTTAGAGACAGGGTTGTACTCTATCACCTAGGCTGGAGTTCAGTGGCCCTGTCATAGCTCACTGCAGTCCTGAACTCCTGGGCTCAAGTGATCTGCCTGCCTCAGCCTCCCAAGTAGCTGGGACTACAGGCATGTGTACCACTATGCCTGGCTAAGTTTTTAATTTTCTTTTTGTAGAGATGAGGTCTTGCTATGTTGCTCAGGCTGGTCTTGAACTCCTGGCCTCAAGCAATTCTCCTGCCTCGACTTCCCAAGGTGCTAGGATTACTAGCATGAGACACATCACCTGGCCTAAATTTCCTTTATTCTGTTCGAGTTTTTCCTCTTAGAAAGTGTCTAAGTGAGATTTAGTCTTTTTTTTTTTTTTTTTTGAGACAGAGTCACACTCTGTTGCCCTGGGTAGATTGCTGTGGCGTCAGCCTAGCTCACAGCAACCTCAAACTCCTAGGCTCAAGTGATCCTCCTGAGTAGCTGAGACTACAAGTGTGAGCCACCATGCCTGGCTAATTTTTCTATTTTTAGTAGAGACTGGGGTCTCCCTCTTGTTCAAGCTGATCTTGAACCCCTGAGCCCAAGCTATCCTCCTGCCTCGGCCTCCCAGAGTGCTAGGATTATAGGTATGAGCCACTGTACCCAGCCAGATTTAGTCATTTTACTTAAATTTAAGCCCTGGCAGAGGCTGAATATTCCTTGTATACATTTTCTTAGATTTATAGCCAAAATTTAATTTTGGTCTCTTTTGTAGAGCTAGATTATAGATCTAATACGGTTGTGATTCATCCAGTTGTCGGAAGTGAACACTAACAGCTGAATCTATAAATAATAAAATATTAGTGTTGAAAAGAGTTTTAGTCCAAACTGCCTCCCAATTTAAAAATCTTTTCTCCAAAATCTCTTACCTACTTGGTTATCATCTATTGTTTACTTAACTTTTTCTGGAGAATTTATTATTTTTACTTATTTATTTTATACATAAATAATGTAAAAGAAGTTTACATAAAATTAATGGTTTTAAAATGAACAAATCAACAACATTTAGTACATTCACAATATTGTGTGACCACCACCTCCACCTAGTTCCAAATATTTTTGTCACCCCAAAAGGACTCCCACTATTGTACCTGTTAAGCAGTTGCTCCCAACTCTTCCCTCCCCCAGCTCCTGACAAGCATTAAATCTGCTCTCTGTCTCTATGGTTTTACCTATCCTGGGTATTTTGCATAAATGGAATCATATAATATATGACCTTTATGTCTGGCTGTCTTCACTCAGCATAATATTTTCGAGGATCTTCCAGGTCGTAGCATGTATCAGTTCTGTATTTTTATGGCTGAGTAATGTTGCATTACTTGCATATATTACAGTTTATTCAGTCATCAATCAATGGACATTTGGTTTGCTTCCACCTTTTGCTACTGTGAATAGCGCTGCTGTGAACATGTGGGTACATGTATTCCTTTGAGTCTGCTTGATTTTTGCTGAAGATAGACTCAACTTTTCACGTACTCAACAAATATTTGTCGAATTAGGTTAGAACTGCTGCATCAACCACTGATCTCACAAATGTTTTGTTTTCCTGGATATGAGTCACAGAATCTTAAAAATGCTTGTGGTTGGAACTTTACAAGTGATCTTGTTCAACCCCTCATCATGAAACTGCAGGCACTCAAAGCACTGGTCTATTTAGAAGGCCCTAAATACAGTTTACATCATGGTGTGTGGGGCCCTATTGATATTGTTCTTTGCTAACTGAATGTACACAATGCACCTTTTGTTGTCACAAGATGGTTCTCTTTGACAAGTGGTCGTGTGAATTGAAATTTAGTAGCTTGTCAGTCTCTCATCATTTTGCTTTTTGAAAAATTCTGTGGATTTTCTGCCATTAATTTATAATCATAAATAAAAAAAAAAGTGAAATGAAAAAAATTAAAAAAAAAAAAGGAAAAATTCTGTGGAACCATTACCACGAACATTGTTTGTATAAAGTGCCTATGGTAGTCTTAACTGGATTCAGTGATAAAATTAATTTTGGGTCCAAAATAGCCAAAATAGCATCATCACGTGTTGGGGGATTTATTTTTTGGTTTCCTTTCTTTGCAGTTTGAAAAGCTGTCTGGGGTATTATGTATTTATGACTGGAAAAGGAAAAAGAAAATAAAAAATGAAATAAATTTAAATATGTTTTTAAAAAAGAAAAATCTGTTTGGGGGCTGGGAACAGCGGCTCACACCTGTAATCCTAGCACTCTGGGAGGTCGAGGTGGGAGGATCGCTGAAGGTCAGGAGTTCGAGACCAGCCTGAGCAAGAGCAAAACCATGTCTCTACTAAAAATAGAAAGAAATTAATTGGCCCACTAAGAATATATATATGGAAAAAATTAGCCAGGCATGGTGGTGCACACCTGTAGTCCCAGCTACTTGGGAGGCTAAGGTAGGAGGATCGCTTGAGCCCAGGATTTTGAGGTTGTTGTGAGCTAGGCTGACACCGCAGCACTCTAGCCTGGGCAACTGAGACTCTGTCTCAAAATAAAATAAAATAAAATAAAATAAATAAAAATCTGCCTCCCTCTGGTAGGGTCACTTTTCAATTAAAATGGACCAGCACTAGCTCTCCATCTTTGCAAGGAAATGTTAATATTTCCCAAGCATCAGACACTGTTAACTTAAACATAACATCTTTCTTCTATCTGTTGTGATAGAAGATAAATCTCTCTTTTAATTTTTAGCAGAGCTGAAAGGAAATTGACAAGGAGTATGGTCTGGTGTATTATACCCCGACTGGGCATAAAACCCAGGGAGTTCATGGAACAGTGATTACCTGGCCTTGATTTAGTAAAGCAGTCAGCAGAAGTCAACGGTTTGAGGTCAAGGGCTTGACCTTCATCACTGTACCCCCAGTACCTGGAATAGTGCCTGGGCCTCAGCAAGACTTCAGTAAATATTTGTCGAATGAGTGAATGAAAGCAATTTGACTCTGGTTTCTGAAGCAATGCTAATAAAAGTAGATGTAATTTCAAAAATAGTATAGTGAAAATGAGTTTCTATGAAGTTCTCCTTCGTAAACAAAGGACTAGCTGGGCACTGGGGTGTGTGCCTATAGTCCCAGCTACTCAGGAGGCTGAGGAGGAAAGATCGCTTGAGCCCAGCAATTTGAGGCTGTAGTGGGCACGATCACATCTGTGAATAAACACTGCATTCCAGCCTGGGCAACAGCAAGGAGTAAGAGTCAACAATCCCTGCTCTCTTGGACCTTGCATTCTAGCAGTGGTGGAGGGAGATAGGTAAGAAACAAAATAAACCTGCGGTACCACAGAAAACCATTACAGAAAGAATCAATGCTAAAGAGCTGTGTAGAAACAAACCACCAACGCCATATTTGTTTATTTTTTTAACAGGGCCTGGTGCAAAATAAATCATTTTGCAGAGAATATTTTCTACTCATTCTCATTAAGGATGATCTTAATATAATACCTTTCCTTTCTTTAAAAGAAATCAAAGTAGGCTGGGCATGGTGGCTCATGCCTGTAATCCTAGCACTCTGGGAGGCTGAGGTGGGAGGATTGTTTGAGCTCAGGAGTTCGAGACCAGCCTGAGCAAGAGCAAGACTCTGTCTCTACTAAAAAAATAGAAAGAAATTAGCTGGATAACGAAAAATATATATAAAAAATTAGCTGGGCATGGTAGCATATGCCTGTAGTCCCAGCTACTCAGGAGGCTGAGGCAGAAGGATTGCTTGAGCCCAGGAGTTTGAGGTTGCTGTGAGCTAGGCTGACGCCACGGCACTCACTCTAGTCTAGGCAACAGAGTGAGACTCAAAAAAAAAATAAAATAAATAAATAAATCAAAGTAATGCATTCACGTGGTTTTAAAAAAATAAGATAAATTTGGGTTCATAATGAAAAGCAACAGTTCTGCCCCACTCCTCCCTATTTTTATTTTTTGTTATACAAAACTCAAGACAGAACCTATTTTTAACTCTGTTCCACAGAGACTACTAATTTTTTGCTTTTAGTCTATCTCTCTAAAGATATACCTGTGTTGTTTTTTATCAACTGTAGACATTATCTACTGACTTTCTGTTATGACTAACTACTCTCCTCCCAACACAGCCCTACCACTATTTTTAGTTATTCCTATTGGTTACATTAATGATATGGTCAAACCTTTATTTTTTGTTCCAGAAAAAAACAAACAAACAAACAAACAAACAAAAAAACAACCAAACAAACAAAAAATACCCCAACAGGTATTTACTAACTTCACTTTGTAAAGTGAAGATTTGGGAGCTCTTAGTGACTTTCTACCTCTGCCACTTCCCTTCCATTTTCCAAAGTCTTCTCAGTTGGGCTATTCTCATACTTTTACAGAAGACATGCATTTAAAAAAGCATAGTGGCTCCACCTAAAAACAGAGTGTGTAAGCTTTTTTTTTTGAGACAGGGTCTTGCTCTGTCACCCAGCTAGAGTGCAGTGGGGCCATCATAACTCAAAGCAACCTCCAACCTCCTGGGCTCAAGCCATCCTCCTCCCTTGGGCTCCTGAGTAGCTGGGCCAATATGTGGATACCACCACACACCGCTAATTTTTTTCTCTTTTTAGTTGAGATGGGTGTCTCCCTCTTGCTCAGACTGGTCCCTAACTCCTAACTTGAAGCAATCCTACTGAGTTGGCCTCCCAAAGTGCCGGGATTACAGGCCTGGCCACCTCTAGAGGTCCTGAATGCTTACTTTGAAGGAGGACCCTTTAGTTCTAACACTGAGCGGCCTGGGACAGAGAAGTCAATGTCCTGGTGGTAGGGCTGAAACTAGGCCTTGGTCACACAACTAAAGGGGGAGTTAAAAACTCCATAGTCAAGGTAAATAGCATTGTAATGTGATATTTTTAAAAAGTCAAAATTAATGCCCAAACTCCATGATCAATATTTTTAATAAAGACAGGCTCGGCAGCATGAGTGGAGGAGACAAGAGAAAAGCAGAAGTGTTTACAGTTGCACCTCACCACGGGCAGTGGTCTTTGCCTCATAGGGCACCTAGATTCCATAGGTCGCTTACTAGAGCTGAAAAAAGTGTGCAGACTAGGGCGTGAGGTGTGCATTTCTGATAAGGAACATAGATATTGGATTTCAGGGGTACCACTACCACCTGACCTTGCAGCTTGTAACTTAAGGCCATGTTGAATTAGGTAGGTTTAGCATTTTATGTGATTTTAGAAATGAATGGAGGGGAGGGGCGGGGCCAGGAGACAAATTTACTTTGTTCAGAACTCTGTGCATTTCCAATGTAGTTCCCTCCCCCTGTTCTGTGCATCTCTGTTGGTCCAGGCAGCACCGTGTTTTGAATAAAGGTCAGCAAGTGTGTGTGGGTCACCCCCCTGATTATTTTCTTCTACGGAGGAGGAGAAGGAAGCCCCGGGCCCCCTTATTCAGCACTGAATCGCAGCAAAATCCTGGGCTCCCCCGACAGCTGCAAATTCCTCCCAGGAGCTGCAAAGCTTCTGGGGTTGCCATGGTCCATGGGAGTGCAATGCCGGCGCCCTCTGCTACCCCAGCCCGAGCAGGCTGTTGCTGCTCCAGTCCCTTTCAAAAGCTTTTAAAGGAGATCCCTGGGGGAAAGCGAGAGGACGGGACATTAACCAGGGCTCCGGTCCAAGCGGCCCAGGCAAATAAAAGAGGCTTTTCTCAAACTAAAGGAGTAAGCCGTGGGCTTGTTTCAAAGGATTTTTAAAACCTTCGTTCTTTCCTGGAGGAAGCGGGGGAGCAGAGATGGTTCTTCCCAAGCTTAACTTGCTGTAGGCAGCTCCTTTCCAGCTTTCTTCCAGGGATTCCTCACCCAGGGTCTTTCCCTGGAGGGAGGAAGGGGCAAAGATGATCCTCCCCAAACTTAACCTGCTGTGGGAAGCGCCTTCCAGCCTGTTTCAAAGGATTTCTCACCCCAGCCCGGCGGGAAGGGGAGGGCAAACAAATGAATCAGCCCCAAATAGCAGGCTGTGGTCAAGACTGAATGGAGCTACTAGGTGTGACGTGCAAATTCTGGGAATACTTTGCCGAAAACCGGGAACTAACCGAAAGGATGAGGAGCCCCATGGAGCAGGCCTCTGGGCTCGCCCTTGCACCTTGCTCCCCATCCCGGGGCTCCTGAGGGTCCAGGGTGGAGCTGCGGGTGCGCCGGGGCTGGGGTCGCCGCCCGGGCCCGCGGTGGGTGCAGACAAAGGGGCGGCGGCGGGGGCCGGGACCGGGGGACTGGGGACCCGGGGGGCCGAGCGGGCGGGCGGGCGCGGCGGCGGAGCGCGGGGAGGAGCCGCGCGGCGTCTTCTCCTGGCGGCGCGCGCCCGCCCGGCCCCGCGGCGGCGGCGGCGGCGGCGCGTCACGCTCTCCCCCGCCCCGAGCCGACGTGCCGGGAGGCGGCGGCCGCGGCTGCTGCTGCTGCAGTGGGGCAGGTGGCGGCGACCAGCGGCGTCCGAGGCGGTGAGCGGGGCGCGGCGCGGGCCCTCTCCCCTTCCCGGCACCCTCCTCCCCTTCCCGCCTCCTGTCCCCCGGCCAGCGCGGGCGGCCCGCTCGGGGCCGGGGCTCGGCGTCTGTGAGGGGAGCTGAGCCTCGCGCGCCGGGGCCGCCCTAGAGGGGACTCTGAGAGCCCCGGGTGGTCGGCCTCGGAGGCCAGGGGTCCCTGGGGTGCTCCCCATGCGCCGGAAAAGTGGGCGGCCCTGTCAGCGTGGAGCCGGGCCTTCCCTTCCTGCGCCCGCCTCAAGATGGAGCTTGGACTCCTTGCCCTGCGCCGCCCCAGGCGCCGCTCCCTCCCGGGCGCCCCTGTCCTCTCCCCTCAGCCCTAGGGCGGCTGGGGGCGGCCGGACTGGGGAGGCCGAGGCCGAGCGGGACCTGTTGCCCCGGGCGCCGCGCCCGTCACCTGAGCATTCCTCAGGCCCCGGGCGCCGGCCCGCGAGCCCGCGTGGAGGGCACCCTGGCCGTGGCCTCCCCGGCGAGCCCCGGCCACCCGGCCCCGGCTTTTGTTTTCCTCCCAAGTGGGGCTGCGAGTCTCGGGGAAGGTGGAAGCCTGGAGGTGGCCAGATCTCCGGGATTTCTGAAATAAGACCGCTGCCCGGTAACCCGAACCTTCTGCCGCGGCGGGGGATTGGCCTGGAAGACAGATGACACTTGTTCAGAGGTTATTTTAAAAGCAGAACCTTCAGATTCCCCGAATTCGGAGGTTCTGGGCTTCAAAAATCTGATTTTAATTTGGGGGTAAATCCTGAATCCGGCTGTTTCTCCACTTCATGTGGCTTTTCCATCTGGCAGGAACCGAGCACCACCCCCTCCTCCCTTCCCAGCCCCACCTCTTTGGTATGAAGAAATTACACATTAAGTCTGTAATCGGGTTAGATACCTGTTTTTTAGCAAAACTTGGGCGCCAATTACTGTTTTTAAAAAGGAAGGTGGAGAAGATTCTGTAATTTTGTGTGTGATTCAGCAGCCTTGCCTTCCCCTTCCTCTTTTAGGTTAGGACGGCGTCTGGCCGGCAGAGCTTTGTAAGTGTCGTGGCCGCTGCTGTCATTATGGTCATGATTCTGGTGGTTGTTGCTATTTTATTATTACTACTATTACCGATAATATCTATGAGTCAGGAGAGCACTCTGTTTGACTCTTAGGCTTAATAATAGCCTTTTGTAAAAATCCTCAGGTATGTAGCTCCTTAGCCCTGGAACCATGTTTTCTCTGTAAATAATAACAATTAACATTTATTGAGGGCATCCTGTGGCCAGGCTCTGGGCGAGTCTTTTTTCTGTGTTTTATCTCATTTAATCAACCTAGCCCTGTGAGGGTGCTATCATTATCTCGACTTGGCTGAGGGGACATAGGAAGGTCAAGTTGCTTGCCCAGGGTCACCCAGCTGATAAGTGGTGGTGCCAGAGTTTGAACTCAGGTATTCTGACTTGAGGTGCTTAGTTCTTACATTAGTATAGGGCTTCTCTGGCAAAGAGCAAGTCTGGTCTCTGTTAAAGCAAAGGAATTGGGTGATTGGTTGGCCAAGGGCTAGTGCCAGGTGTTTGAGTTTCAGAGAAAGCAGTTAAGGACATCTTCCCACTAGGCCTAGTTCAAACTGGTAAAACAGAAACTGGGTGGGACCCTGCATAGGTATTCTGTTTGAGAATCAAGAGTTTGCCCTTCTCTGCTTTTTGAGTTACTGCTTGAGCTCCAGCTGGTGCTTGAACACAAAATAAGCCAATCTGGTTTCTGTTCTTTTAGGAGTTTAAATTTTGATGTCCTTATTTATCTTCTTTAAAAAAATTTTTACCCAGTGTCTAACATTGAGTCGGTCACATCCCATATAACTCATGATGTGTGTGAACTGACTCAGTAATGTTTGGCTCTTGCCTCTTTTTTTTTTTTTTTTGAGACAGAGTCTCGCTCTGTCACCTTGCTAGAGTGCAGTGGTGTTATCATAGCTCACAGCCACCTCAAACTCCTGGGCTAAAGTGATGTCCTGCCTCAGCCTCCCAAGTAGCAGGGACTATTTTTTTTTTTTTTAGAGATGGGGTCTTGCTCTTGCTCAGGGTGGTCTCAAACTCCTGGCCTCAAGCAGTCCTCCCATCTCTGCCTCCCAGAGTGCTAAGGTTACAGGTGTGAGCCTCTGCCCCCAACAGACTCTTGCTTTTTGAGTGCTGTCTGTTGGGATTCAAAACCCAATGGATGATACATAAGAGATGACTTGATCCTCTTATATCCCCATATAAAGGTAGACACCTTTGAATTTGTCACATATGGGCCACCTGGTGGTGTTCATTATTATTTACAGGGTAGATTTCTGGTCTCCCTAGAATAGATATATTAATGAGGGACCTTATCTTTCATGTGATGAGACCCTCTGCAGAGTTCTGTGGAGTTCCATGTGCTTAGTAGATGTTTATTTTTTATTTAATTGAAAATGAGTTTCATAAATTTAAAGACTGGTTTTGTAGAAGTTCAAGCCAAAGAAAAAACATAAGGTAGTGTAGTAAAGTCACAGGAAGATGGTTTAATATTTGTTATCATTAAAAGAAAACATTGCCTATATAGTGTTAACTAAAGTGAGAGTTTCACCTCATAAAAGTTTCCACTATTCAAATAAACAACTTCTTTCTTCCCTTGTGCAAATAAGGTGAGAGGTCAAGTGTGTTTTTCTCTGATATGGAGAATAGACAATGTTGTTTATTAGTCATGGCAAGCTTTTAGTTCTCCTTCACATTATTATTTATTTATTTAGAGACAGAGTCTCGCTTGTGCCCAGGCTAGAATGATTGCTGTGGCGTCAGCCTAGCTCACAGCAACCTCCAACTCTTGGGCTTAAGCAGTCTTACTGCCTCAGCCTCCCGAGTAGCTGGGACTACAGGCATGCGCCACCATGCCTAGCTAATTTTTTCTGTATATATTAGTTGGCCAATTAATTTTTTTCTATTTATAGTAGAGACGGGTCTCGCTCTTGCTCAGGCTGGTCTCGAACTCCTGACCTCGAGCTATCCGCCTGCCTCTGCCTCCCAGAGTGCTAGGATTACAGGCGTGAGCCACCACGCCCGGCCACATTATTTTTGAAGTGTGATAGTCTCCCCAGAGGAAGCCTGTGGAGCTATGGTTTACCAATCTGAGGGCTGTAATTAGGTCTCATTAGGTATTCAGGCAATGAATATTTAGTGAGCACCTACTGTGTGCCAGGTGCCATTCTGGATGCTGGTAATATAGCAGTGAATAGCACAGAAATCCCTGCTCTCTTGGAACTCCCCTTCAAGTAGAAGAGGCAGATAATAAAGTTTATTGTATGTTTAAAAGTGATCAATAATCATGAAAAAAATCAATCAGAGAAGAGGAAAAATGAAGTTTTGGGGGTAAGAGGGTAATGGAAATTTTATATAGGGCAGCAAGAGGAGATTTTGCTGAGATCTTGACTTTTGAATAGAGATCTAAAGGAAGTGAGAGAACGTAGATCCCAGAGGGAAGAGCATACTAGGAAGAAGGAACAGCAAGTGCAAAGTTACTGAGGTGGGAAGCATGCCCTTGCTGTTAATTAACTTAAGGCCTATAGGCTATGGTACTTATTATATGTAATTGTTAAAGTATTTAGAAATACTAAAGGATACAGAATAATTTTATGCCATTTTGTTAATGATTTTGATGAAGATAAAGTTAAAATGGGGAAAGTGAGACTCAAAGAATTTCACTAACTTGCGCAAAAGGCCACACAGCTAGTAAATACAGAGCTAGAAATTGAACCCAGTTTGTTATTTTGAGCAATGCATAGAATATATTGGCAATGGAACCTCAAGTAAGTGGCTGGCAGAAAGGCCAGCCCAGTACTTGATGTTCAGACTTGCTGTGGAGTTGTATCCTTTCCTATTTGTGTGCATCTATTCAGGATTTTTGCTAAACTCTGGGAGGCTTTGTAACTGATACTTACGTATATAGCTTTTCCCCCGAATTGTGCTTCTGGTAGCAAAGCTCCCCTTTTTAGTCTTAAAGGTTTTATGGCTCAAAATCTGTGTTTAATATGAACCTTTGCATAGTCTTTTCAGTATTAATTGGAAAGCAGTGTTAGTATTACCCTGGATATGAATTTTTTAGATAGCTGCTTAGAGAGGCTTTAAACTATAACAGTGTCTTACATATTTTTAATATATACAGTATATGTTTCCCATATAGGTGAAACTCAAAGAATCCATATGCTTTGAATCAGCATTTGAGTTACAATGCACTTTTAAAGGAAAGCATTTTGACTGATGGTACTACACAAGAATTTCAAGGAAGAATGACCTCTTCAGATTTCAATCAGGGGAACAGAGGGAGGCCTTTTTTTTTTTGTTGGTAGGTTGGCAGACTGTAATTAACCAACCTTGAATTTGGCTAGGACATCTGGGTTAATATCCTGGCCCTGGCACCAAGTACCAAGGAATCTTGGCCACAATTAGTAAAGAGTTTTTTTTTTTTTTTAATCTCCATCTGGCACTTCCAGAAGGACAGATTCCACTAGCCCTAACTCAATGGGTGGGGCTGTTTTTAATTGTTTGTTTATTGTGGTCCAGCAACAAAATCTTAAAAGTATGCTTTGCATAATCTTTGAGAAGAGGAAGTAGTCAGGTTACAGAATCTACTGGGAACCCTCTCTGGTATCTCTTTCCCTGGGGAAGTGTATTCTCATCTACCTTTCCACAGGAATCCTAGAATCCTAGTGCCACTACAGGCAGACATTTTGCTGCCCTAATGTTGTCTATTAAGCATAAGATCTTAAAATACTTCTGACTTGAATTAAGTAGTTTGATATTTGTTTTCTCCGTTGCTTACTTATGTCTAAGTATAGCTTGGCTACATCCCAATTTAACTCTGCCCCTTTTTTATACTTAAAATTGCTGAGTCCTGGATTTGTCTTGGATGATGTCCTGGATGATGTCTTCTCTGAAGTTAAGGGCCCTGAAGATGCAGATGTTCAGGATGTGCGAATCATCCAAGATTTGTGTTTGATACCTAAAGGGAAAGCAATTTAATGATTTTTTTCTCTCTAATTCCACAAATCCCTTCTTTTGCACAAGTAGTACACCGAAATATTTGGCATATTTCCCCCCTCCTTTCAGAAAAGAGAAGAGATGTTAGGAATGTTTTTCTAAAAATCTTTTAAACAAGGCGTTTGAATTCCTGCCTCTTCTCTTTAACTGATTTACCCCATACAATGGCTTTTTATTATGTTGTGATACCTTAAAGCAGGAAGGAACCTATTTAGATTTTTCCTTCCCAGACTATAAAATAAATAAACTTTACAAGCAGGGTAATTTTTTATAGCTTAAATGAAAGAAAACTTTTATCACTAAGTTTGTTTTTACACATGGGTGACTAGAAAAAAGTGTATATCACATAAAACTGCATTACTAATTTGTGTTGTAAAGAATATGTAGCTTAGGTTGTCACATTGAGAATCTAGTATTAGAGTCAAATCTAGATTTTAGAAAATGTTTTCCAGTGAAGTTTTTTTGGGAGTTCTCCGGTTTATTTTTTCCTTATATACCAGTTTTATGGCAGTCTTTACATTTTGATAACATAACGTTCTCGTCTTAAGAAGTATGGGCTCGTTGCATAAATGATGAAACATGTACATTTATAAAAACACAGACAAAAGCAAATTATCCATAATCCTACTGCCCAGAGAAAATCTTGTTAATATTTGAGTGTCTGTTTTCTTTATGCTTTTAAAAACTGTTTGTCTGAATGCCTATTTGTATTTTTAAGTAATTAAAAATGTAATATTTTACTGGCAATATTCTCAGCAAACCAGTATGGGGAATCAGAAGAACTATTAAAGATGTTTGGGGTCCCATCTCTAATAAGAGTCTTGGGCTAGTTGTTTTAACTTCTCTCAATCTGTTTCTTATTCTGGAAAATGGGGGTAAAACCTGCCTGCCATGCCCACCCATGGGATTATTGTATTGATGAAGGGAAGGGGATAGATGGATGGGATTTGGGCTTGATGAACTGGAGATCTCTGGATCACCTTGTAAGGTGGTGAGAGTAGTACAGAGGGAGTCCTCAGTGCTTTCAAATACCAGAGGTCAGGGAAGGAGATGATGATGGGGGGCAGGAAAGCCCAGTCCTGTATCACTGGTTGCCTTTGAGTCTCCTGTGTTTATTTTGGGCATTGTTAAATTTGTAGTAAAGTTTTTCATATGTGTATGGCCAATAGAAAGTGTCCTATGGGGTGGGCAGTAACCTCATTAATCCCAGTTTATCAAATATTTGTCGAGTGCTGTGAAGACTGGTGTTAGGTGCATGGAGCTCTGTCTGTCTCACAAGGTAGACAACTACTGTAGGTAAAGTATAGGTGAAAAGAGTTGTGATGGGACCGTGGAGGATGATCAGTTCATTTGGCTTGGGTGTGTGTATGGAAGGGAATCAAGGAAGGCTTCTGGAGTAGGAATAAGCACTTGTTTGGCTTTTTTTTTTGAAACAAGGTCTCATTTTGTCACACAGGCTGGAGCGCAGTGTTCTGATCATAGCTCGCTGCGACCTCGAATTCCCGGCGCTCCAGTGATCCCCCTGCTTCAGCCTCCTGAGTAGCTGGGACAAAGGCACAAGCCCCACACCTGGTTGTGTTTGGCTGTGGTGGAGATACAGAGTTTCTAGGTACGGATAGGTTAGGTAGACAGTCTAGGCCAGAGTGAGTGAAGATGTAGACATAATAATAGCATGTCGGGACAATAGTCTGCTTTTTTAGTTTGAGGGCAGATAATAGCAAATAAAACTTGAGAAAAGAAGTTTGAATTTATCCTAGCACTCTGGGAGGCTGAGACGGGAGGATCGCTCAAGGTCAGGAGTTTGAGACCAGCCTGAGCAAGAACGAGACCCCATCTCCACTAAAAATAGAAAGCAATTAGTCAGACAACTAAAAATATATGGAAAAAATTAGCTCGGTATGGTGGTACATGCCTATAGTGCCAGCTACTTGGGAGGCTGAGGCAGGAGAATCGCTTGAGCCCAGGAATTTGAGGTTGCTGTGAGCTAGGCTGACGCCACGGCACTCAAGCCCGGGCAAAAGAGCGAAACTCTCTCTCAAAAAGAAGTTTGGGTTTATATCAAGGACAGGATTTCCTGTCCTGATGAGGAATTCATCTTACTGGTCTTTAGCATTTTATAACAACTGAGTTTTCTGCAGCCTTTTTTTCACATGTGTGGTTAAAAATATCTGGTTGTGAGTAGTAAGCAAGAAAGCTAGGTATACCAATTATATTAAAAACAACAACAGCTTTATTGAGCTATAATTCTCATACCATACAGTTTACCCACTTTATACAATTTAGTAGGTTTTTGGTTTATACAGAGAGTTGTGGAATCATCACCACAATGTTTTATTTTCATCATCCCAAAAATAAATCCCATATCCATTAGCAGTTACTCCTTATTTCCCCTAATTCTCTCAGCCCTAGGCACCCACTAATCTACTCTGTACAGATCTGTCTATCCTGGACGTTTCATATAAAGGGAATCATACACTATGACTGGCTTCTTTCACTTAGCATGGTGTGTTCATCCGTGTTGTGGCATGCATAAGTACTTCATTCCTTTTTATGACTGAATAATACTCTGCCATATAAATATACATACCACATTTTGTCTGATAATCAGTTGATAAACATTTGGGTTGTTTCCATTTTTTGTCTTTGATGAATGCTGCTGCTATGAACATTCATTCGTATGTAAGTGTTTGGACATTTGCTTTTGTTTTTCTTGGATTTGTACCTAGAAGTAGAATTGCTGGGTCATACGAGAACTGTACCTTTTGAGGCACTGCAATACTGCTTTCCAAAGTGTTTGTACTGCCAGCAGTGAATGAGGTTCCAATTTGTCCAAATCTCATCAACACTTCTTATTCTCTGTCTTTTTGGTTATAGTTATCCTAGTTAGTGTGCAGTGTGGGATCTCATTGTGATTTTGATTTGCATTTACCTGACGGCTGACAATGTTGAACATCTGTTTGTGTGCTTATTGGCCATTTGTATAGCTTGTTGGGAGAAATATACCAATTATCTTTTTTTGCCTTCAAAATATTAAGTATAAAAGCAAAGTATAGAACAATAGTATGTTCCCATTTGGGATGAAAAGGATATATACAAGAATGCCCTTATCTTTTGTCTTTTTCTTTATTTTATTTTTTAAAATTTTATTTCTTTTTTTATTAATTTCAATGCAATGAGCCCTTATCTTTTTTTTTATTTTAGCGTATTATGGGGGTACAAGTTCTTATCTTTTAATTAATATATTCATCAGATATTTAACCTACTATAGGGAGACAGTAGCCCAGACATTGGGGGCACAAACATGACTAAAACAGGCATGCATCCTGCTGTTGAGGAGCCCATAACTATTGATAGAAGACAGGTTAAGAGCTGGGATTCAGTCCTTTGCTTGACAGCTAATCTTGGCTCTCTTACTTTTGGAAGATTTTGTACAAACTGTTTAACCTTTCTTTCTTTGCTTTTTTTTAGAGATGAGGTCATCTTGCTCTGTTGCCTATACTAGAGTGCAGTGGCATGATCATAGCTCACTGCAGCCTTGAACTCCTGGGTTCAAGTGATCCTCCCACCTCAGCTTCTGGAGTATCTGGGACTACAGGTGCATGCCACCATACCTGGCTAATTTTTTTCATTTTTTGGAGACTGGGGTCTTGCTATGTTGCCCAGGTTCAGGCTGGTCTTGAATGCCTGGCCTCAGGTGATCCTTCTGCTTTAGTCTCTCAAAGTGCTAAGATTACAGTTGTGAGCCTCTGTGGCTGGCCAAACTGCTTAGCCTTTTGGAGTTCAGTTTTCTCCTCTATAAGTTAGGGATAATAGCTGCTTCACATAGTGGTCGTGACGATTAACTGAATTAATGTATGTAAAATTTAGTAAATGTTACACCTCTTCTTTTCCCTTTTCCCGTAATCCCTATATCTTCCTGATCTCCAATTGGTAAAGGAAGTTAGGTTTAACCCCTAAATTTTATTCTTTCATTTAAATCAGAATGGGGGAAAACACTTTTATTGGTATGGGAAATTAAAACCTTTCTTCCTGCCATGTTTTAGAAAGTTAATTTGAGTAGGAGTGTCTTGCTGTTATTGAAGGGCACATTTTTAATGAACAGTTGTCAGTGAAGAATTTGTAATTTATGAGGAGTTAAATATTCAGCATGGAAAAGCAGCTTGTGCTCCTCATGTCAGAGCTTGTGTGTTGCCAAATTTCAGGTCCTTTTGTGTGTCAGTTTTATTTCTCACTGTTTAATTAAAGGTGGGTTTTTCTTTCTGAGGTGTGATAGAACCTGCTGTGTGTCTGTATAGAAGATTACCTAAACAGGTGCAAAATAACCCATCACAAAAGTTGGGTTTTAAAATCCAAATAAACTAGTTTCCACTTACAGCATCTAGGGTGGTTGTACAGAAAGTATCTTAGGGATTTGTGAGTAAATTTAGTAGACTGATTTCTTCTCTTGAAATAGCCAGGTGTCTTGCAGTATTGCGAAAATAGAAATACCATTATTTTTTCGATTGGCTCTAAAGACCTATAGCAACTATTAAAATTTGCTCATTTGCAAAGTAAAAACAGAAAGCTTTTATAAAGAGAAAACTTTCCAATGAGGAAGTTCTTGATTCTTCTGTGAGTTGTCTTTGTGTCCTTTTTTGTTCAGAACAGTTGGTATGCTTTTGCTTTTATTATGGGCCAGGTCTGACTGTTTAAGAGCAGGCCACAATATGCCTACTTTTTTTCCTCTTTCTGAAGAGTGGAAAAAGAGTCAATTTTAACTTGTCTTGAGATTGACTCTTTCATCCTACTGCTGTATATAACAGATCAGAAACTTTTATTCATCAGTTTACTTTAGGATTAGGAGTCTTTTAATCTGGAGATTGGGGTTTAAGTCCTAGACCATTAAGTAACTGTGACCTTGACAAGTGATTTCACCTTTTAGAATCAGTTTCCTCAGTAGTAAAATAAGGAAGTTGAACTAGATTGCTAAGGTCTCTTCTGATTCTAAAATTTTATGGTGCTATATTAAGCACATTGCTTCTTTTTACACATTAGTATAATTGACTGCTGCCGACCTATTAAGTAAGTTCTTCTGGGAGATACTAACCAGGCCTAGTAATTTTAGTCCTTTTAAGATCCATATCTAAGCTAGTGGTATAGGAGTTACAGAGTCACAGACATTTTATAGAATTTTGTGTAAATGAGTAGAATAGCTCAAGTTTTTCAGTGTTCTGTGTTCCCTTCTTCAAAAATTATTTTACAGATAGAGGAACTCTAAGAGGCTGCTTATTTTCTGCATGTCTAAGTGGTAGGAACATAAATCTTCACTCAAACTGGGCTGTGCAAAGACATTCATAATTGCAGGCAGTTGCATCACAGCACAGACTTCTGTCTTTTAAAAAAACGTTGTCTAATGCCCAGCTCTCTGCCTGGGTTGGTTTTTAGCCGTCTCTCCCTCCTTTTCTAAACTTCTGTAGACTTTGAAACTCTGGATTCAGCTTGAACTCAGTACTATGTTATACATACTTTAAGTTTTAAAAACATAATTTTCAAGCAAAAAGTAAGTTTTCAAAGGATTCTGTCTACTTCTGACTTTGATGGAAAGACATTGTAAGCTTTCTGTTTACTGTCAGTGTCTTACTGTATGATACTCTCAAACCAACACTTAAGGTTGGTAAGCTGGTTTTATAAATTGCTCTGTAAGGGCTCTATCCATTAGAAATTGGAAGGAAAACTCCCTTGTTAGCATCTTTTGGATTAAGGAGCCAATTAATTTTCTCAACTTTACTGGCTTGTGTCGGTCCTTTAGTGTCTAAATGGGCTTTTTACATTGATCCTTTTAAGTAAATAGTGACTGCATTATTTACTGATCTTTCATCTTTTGTACTTTATCCTTCCTTAGAGATAGGCAGTTTGTTTTTTAATCTTTGTGTTAATTTTAAAGCTGTTTGGCCTAAATATTATGTATGAAATATACATAAATAAATATGTAGAGAATTATCTGTGAAAATAGATCTTCATGGTCCTACTACAATAAGGTGACAGAAGGCTAAAGACCCAGAGTTGGCCGGGCACGGTGGCTCACACCTATAATTCTAGCACTCTGCTACGCTGAGGTGGGAGGATTGCTTGAGCTCAGGAATTCAAGACCAGCCTGAGCAAGAGTGAGATCCCGTCTCTATAAATAGAAAGAAATTAGCCAGACCACTAAAAATAGAAAAAATTAGCCAGGCATAGTGGTGCGTACCTGTAGTCCCAGCTACTGGGGAGGCTGAGGCAGGAGGATCACTTAAGCCCAGGAGTTTGTGGTTGCTGTGAGCTAGGCACTCTAGCCCAGGCAAGAGAGTGAGACTCCGTCTCAAAAAGAAAAAAAAAGACATAGGGTTATGGCTCCTGGAATCTAGGTAACATTTTTTTGCCTAGGGTACTTCAGTGAGTGCTTCTCTTAGGAACTCACGGGGGTGACAGCAATGGCATCCATACAAAGTTGACAGATTGCTTCATGGGCTTACACAAGGGCTGGAGATCATTGAAGAAATATTGGTGTTTATGAATAATCTTAACGGATTGAAAAAAAGGACAGGCTGCATGACTTTAATATTCAATAAACATTTATGTAACTCTACCCTAAGAAAGGCACACTGATTGCTAATTAACAAGGACCATCCTTGTTTCAAGTGGAGATGGTGAGTACCATGTTTTTGAGATGGCTGAGTGCTCTTATTATAGATACTTTTTAGAGTTGGTATAAGTTAATTCTGTGAAAACAAGATAATAAACTTGATGGAGAGATGTGGAACCACATGGAAGTGTGGACATGGGGCACTATGGTTAATTGGTGTTTTTTACATTTTGTTAATAAATTTTACCTGTGTCTTCCATATCTTCCTTTTTCTTCCATCTTATTATCATGCTTTATCATAAAAAAGGAAACATTTTACACTATTACAAATATAAATTATTACCAGCTCTGTCTTTAGCTGGTGGGTTAACTGTAAGTTTATCAAAAGCAGTACAAAAATAACTTGAATGAGCTGTGAGAGGCATTAGGCAACTTTCATTTCTTATAAGGGTCTGTTTCTTTAGCCTGGCGGTCATTGGTGGTCATCTTCAAGCTACACTAAGATGATGCTTTTTTTTTTTTGAGACAGAGTCTTGCTCTTTTGCCCTGGCTGGGGTGCAGTGGCATCATTGTAGCTCACTGAAACTTCAAACTCTGGGGCTCAAGTGTTCGTCCTGCCTCAGCCTCCTGAGTAGCTGGGACTACAGGCTTGAGCCACACTGCCCGGCTAATTTTTCTATTTTTAGTAGAGGTGTGGTCTTGCTCTTGCTCAGGTTGGTCTCGAATTCCCGAGCTCAAGTGATCCTCTTCCCTCAGCCTCCCAGAGTGTTAGGAATACAGGCATGAGCCACCTTGCCCGGCCCAAGATGCTGCTTTTTAAAGTTTATGTGAAAAATTACATAATGAGCAGCATTTTTTAAATTTCATTTTTCACTTCGTGTAGAGGTTTTTAGTTAGTTTAAGTCTTAGGCTTCTGCAAGTCTTAGGCTCCTGCTACCATACATTTAGAAATTTTAAACTTTGTACTGTATCTCAATATTTGATGATATTCTATTAAAAGCACCACTATTTCCAGTTGTTTTGGCCTTCTGGTCAAATTTGATACATCACTCCACCCTTTTAGGCATAGCCCTGAAGGGCAGAGGCAACTCTATAGAAGATGGATTCACTTTCCCTTTCCACTTTGGAAAGTTTTTCCTTTCACTTCTTGTGTATTTTTATTTCTGGTAGGGTTGCATGACCCTTTCACCTGGCTAATCTTTTCATTTTTCCTGAGTTGTGGAATGCTCTGCTAGAGATGGAGCGACAAAGAAACAAGGCACTTTGGAATTTCCCTCTCTATCATAATAGGCACCAGCCATAATAGAGTTTACCCATATGTTTACATTTTTATTCTGTCATCCTTTAAGTCAGCCTCTTAGTTGCTGCTGAAACCAAATGGCTCCAGGACCCTGCTTTATCTTCTCCCTAGTTTATTCACTTGTTGCATTGCTTTGAAGCAGTGGGTCTTCCATGGCCTGTGCCCTAAATGTCATCATGTTTGGTGACATCACACACGTTTTGCCTGTATTCAGGGGGTAAGCTTCTGGGAGTCTAGAGCAAATGATGCCCTTTGGTGGCTTTCTGTCACTATCATCATCACTTCTTATCAACTGACTGCTCATGCTCTTACCAGATACTCTATCTCAGAGTGGACACTGCTGTCTCTGTCCCGGTGGATTTACTGTCTGAGTCACAGGACTGTTTGTTGTTTCAGCAGGCATTCTGATCAGTCACACGGTATTATCATGTCACTTGACTACTCTGGGTAAATGTGCATAAGAGGTATTCTGTATCTTTATTCAGAAGGCTAACAAATGTCCCAGATGTTAGAATTTGGTCCAATGACAGTTTTACCTTTTCTTCCTGGGTTCTGTATTTTAAATTATAACTACTAGATTATTTCTGAGTCAAAGGCAGTTTACTAGAGTTTAGGGGGGAAATATCAGATTAGTAAGAAATAAGTTACTAACATTGCAGTCACATTCTTAACCTTTCATTTTCTCCTACACTTTTCCCCTCGAGTCCCCAAACTTACCTTTTCCATGCATTCCTTGATTCTGCATTGTTTTCCTACAATTGGAAAGACAGAAAAAGCTAAGCATGATGTGGCTTCAGTACAATAATGCTCTCATTCCCCTCTTTGTATTTGAAATGCTGCCTCCTGCTATGTTGGCCTTAATTCTGCCAGCCACTGACTCTCAGGTTCCTTTCTTGTGTCTTGAGACAGACGCACTTATTACATTTTTCTTCTGTAACTCAATCTCTGCACAGTATTTTGCTTTGAATTTTGTGTAGGTGTGTTTTCAAACTCTTAGCAGTGAGCTGTTAGTCCTACTGGGCAGTGCCTTGTGCTACCAGCCAGGCTGCTTTATACATTATGTATCACCTGTCAAATAGATATTTTAAAGTTCCTCTTACTGTAAGTGCTATTTTTTCCTTTTCTATCCTAAGGACAATTATTCACAGCTTTATATTTAAGAGTTTTACATTTCTCTGCCTTTTTCTTTACTTACGTGTTGTAAGGAGTACCAAAGATGCATGTTGCATACTCAGGGCATTTGGGGTTATCTGCTTGGTAGATTTGTTATTGATGCCAAGAGGAGAGTTACTCATATTCTGCCTTAAATGTATATTCTAGGCCTGTGCTGTTCAGTGTAGTAGCCATGCGCCACATGAGTGTGTCGAGCATTTGAAATGTGGTGAGTCCAAATTGAGATGAGCTATAAGTATAAAATACACAATGGATTTCAAAGATCTAGTATGAAAAAAAGAATGTAAAATATTAATAATTTTGAAATACTTTAGATATGTTGGGCTAAATTATATTAAAATTAATTTTACCTGTTTCTTTTTAATTTAAAATTTTTTTTAATTTTTTTTTTTTTTTTTGAGACAGAGTCTCACTTTGTTGCCCAGGCTAGAGCAAGTGCCGTGGCGTCAGCCTAGTTCACAGCAACCTCAAACTCCTGGGCTCAAGCAATCCTCCTGCCTCAGCCTCCCGAGTAGCTGGGACTACAGGCATGCACCACCATGCTCAGCTAATTTTTTCTATATATATTAGCTGGCCAATTAATTTTTTTCTATTTATAGTAGAGACGGGGTCTTGTTCTTGCTCAAGCTGGTTTCGAACTCCTGACCTCAAGCAATCCACCCGCCTTGGCCTCCCAGAGTGCTAGGATTACAGGCGTGAGCCACCGCACCTGGCCTTTTTAAAAATTTTTTTTATTATTTTTTTTGAGATAGAGTTTCATTCTGTTGTCCTGGCTAGAGTGCTGTGGCATCAGCCTAGCTCACAGGAACCTCAAACTCCTGGGCTCAAGCAATCCTCCTGCCTTGGCCTCCCAATTAGCTGGGACTACAGGCATGCACCACCATGCCCGGGTAATTTTTTCTATATATTTTTAGTTGGCCAATTAATTTCTTTCTATTTTTAGTAGAGACAGAGTCTTGACCTTGAGCGATCCTCCTGCCTCGGACTCCTGGAGTGTTAGGATTATAGGCGTGAGCCACCCCACCCAGTCTTTTTTTAATTTTTTAAACATTGATACTAGAAAATTTAAAATTATGCATTTGTCCCACATTATGTTTCTATTGGACATTGCTGTTCTAGAAAGTATAATAGTGTCAACAAATAAATTATCTAATTTGAACCAGCTCTTAAATACCAGGTAGTAATTGAACAGCTGGCCCACAGCTTCATTGGCCTACTTTTTAAAAGAGGCCACAGGGTTAGGAAACCCTGTAATGCCACCACCATCTTCATCAAGTGTTTAGAGGGTGAGATACAGTTATTTAATGCTTTTGTTTGAAAATGCTTCATTTCGCATCATTTTATGGGGTTCTTGTTTTGATGTTTAGTCAGTTCAGAACTTTTTTTGGATTCTTGTGTATCAAATACTTATTTAGGTCTTTAGATGCAAAGACAAATCAACTCTCATATCTAACCATGAGGATCTTAGTCATAGCATGATATGCAAATAAGACACGAGTGCATGTGGTTCATCATTCAGTGCTAGAAGATATCCGAGTAGCTGGAGTAGTCCAGAGAAGGAAGAAATAGGGTCAGAAGAGTAATCAGAAGAGCCTGCTGATGTGTCTGCTTGTATTGTTTGAGAGTCATTTCTAGTGTACCCTGAAGCCCTTGAGTGTGGGCATGTGCTGGGTGTAGCAGTGGAGTAAGGGCTTGGGTATGTAAACAGCCCACACATGGGAAACCAAGTCCCACTCTGCATTTCCCAGCCAACGCCCTCAGTCCAATTCATCTAGGAAATGAGATGTTTTTTAATTGGCCCCAAGCAGGCCTGGATAGTCTTCTGTGAAGTTGAAATATTTGACCTTCCTAGTTTTTAGGAATTGAAGAAAATATGCAGATACCCTTCAGTTTTATTTGTCCTTTTCCAGTCTTTTCTGCAATGTGAATGAAACGGAAAGAAGAAAAATAATCGAACAACTTGCCTTTCTTTAGTGGAAATACAAGGCAATTTGGAAAGCTACCAGTGTTGTGTAAGTGTTTTCAGCAGCTGAAGTGTGAGCTCAGGTTACACTGTCCTGTGTTGGGGGTGGGGGACAGCAAGTGACACAGCATACAACAGACACTTACATAACCATGACTTCATGGGACAGGATTAAGCTGTGAATGAACCTCCCAGACCCAGGAATATCATATTAGAACACAGCCTTTGAGTTTTTCTCTCAAGCTTGACTTGCACATCAGCTTCCGAAACATCTCCCAAAGTAGACTTTCCGTTGCTCTCAGAATCCCCTTTCCTTCTGTCACAAAGTTCATGAACATATAACATCTTAGAAGGAAGGCCAGAAGTCTCAGAGTGCAGCTATCTCCAGGTAAGTCACTTAACCAACCTTGTCTGGTGCTGAATTTTCTCACTGCAGGGCCGAGTTGAAACCTGGGTTTCTAGACGCTGTGGTTTGCAGCCTGTTTGTTAGCTCGGTGTTAAACTCCCTCTCCTGGCAGGTTAAATTCATTGCAAATCTTCAACTCTCCTTTGCCTCTCAACAGAATTTCCTGACTGAGTGAATATAGGGGTATTTTCATTTTGCTGATGGGGTAAAATGCAGTAGAAACGGTGGAGTGGATGGTGGATGAAGTGGAATGCTGAGATTTGCCTGTGGCAACACAATACCGCGCTGGCGAGAGCCTGGAGATGCTGTGCTGGTTGGGGCTGATCTTATCAGATTTGGGTTCTTTCTTCACTGTTGGCAGAGTCCTGCACTTTCACTTTGGCAAAGCTAGAGCCACAGTCTGTCTTTTCACTTTTGAATCCTTGACCTTTCACTTATAGGAGTTGGATTTGAGATCCACAACGGTCGGTAGAACTCCAAAACGATGGAGTTGGAAACACATCTTAGTTAATTAGTATCCTCAGGTTGTAAATGAGAGTACTGAGGTCTGGGAAGGGGTTGAATAAGTTGTTCGAGGTCATACAGGTAGAATGGGATCTAGGTGTTTCACTTCCCTGTCCAGCTCTTTCTTCTTCTTTTTTGAGCCCAGGAATGTGAGGTTGCAGTCAGCTACAATGATGCCACTGCACTGTAGCCAGCAACGGAGGGAGACCCTGTCTCAACAAAAAGTAAAAAAAACTTTTAAGAAATCAGATAAGAATTATGAAGAATATTATTCCTTTTCATTTGAGCGTAATTTACACTGTGTGATTGTTTTGGGAACTGCTTTTTTGAGGAACTTGTTTCTGTAAATTGCTTAAGCTTTTTTTAGGGTATTGGGTCAGGGAGAAGGTGGGTCGGATTTTATTAAAGTATATATCTTCTATAATAAAAACTCATAATAATGGAAAATTTCAAACATACACAAAAGTAGAGCGAATAGTACCATCACCCAACTTGGACAGTTATCAATTCTTCATCTGTCTTATCTTAATAAGTTAGTATGCTGTTGTCAAACCTATGTGATATTTTGCTCTTGCCAGTAAAATATCTTTTTGCTCTTAAGGAAATAGAGTACTTTTATTATTCATATTATTGTACTTTTTGTGATAGGAGCATTTTCATCTCAGATGCTTATCCTAAAAGTTAAATTCTTTGAGCAGTTTACTTAGCTGAGATGATTCCAAAGCTCTAAGCATAGTTTTTAATCTCTTTGACACTGTATTAGGTAAGATAAGCTAGCTGCTGTAGTAAATAAACCTACTAATTTTAGTGGCTTAAACTGATAAAAGTTTATTTTCAGTTCTGGAAAAGTTCAGGATGGTATTTTCTGATGGGGAAGTGGAAAGAAGTGATTCGCGGATCCAGGCTTCTTCCATCCTGTGATTCCCTAATCTTCAGTACATGCTTTTGGGGTTGCTGGGCTCGTCTCCATCGGCCATGGAGGGGCAGAGCTGGGGAAGTGCACATGGGAGGCCCCTATGGATGAGGCCTAGAAGTGGCACAGTCTCACCCACTGCTCATTCCGTGGGCTGGAACTCAGTCACGTGGCCATACTGAACCACAAAGGGAGCTGGGAAATACCCTGCGAATCCAGGAAGAAGAAGAAATAGACTTGGTGAACAGCCCATCATCCTCTCCATTACGTATCCACTGTCACCTGGCTTTGTTGTGCTGCATGTTCCAAGGTAGAAAGCAGCAATTTCCTTACTCTTTGTTGAAGCCATTTTACTGTGGCTCACAAGTCATTAAATTGTTTTTCCTGCTTACGAAATTAATTATACCTGTTAAATAAAATTTGAGAGACCCAAGAGAACACATAGAAGATATAAAAACTACCAATAATCCCATCACCAGGAAATTATTATTAGTCCTTTGTTATAGTTCCTTCCAATTTAAGAATTTATAAGCACTTGGAAGTAACAATAAAATTTCACTGGTAAGAGGGAGAAAACAACAACCTGGTCATTTTGCCTTTTTCTAGCGAAGACACAATACTACTCTAGAGCTGTCGTGAGTAAGGCTTTACGCTTTTGGCATTTTTGAAATGAACTTCTTGCTTATACATCTTAATCTTCATTCGTCTTAGTAAATAAATAGAGTAAATATTGGGGCTGGTGAAGTTAGCAATATATTAGAGTGGCAAGGGTAACATTTTAAGTTTATGAGTTGCTTCCTACTCAATTTTCAGAATTCCTAAATATAGCCTAATTTTCCAGAAGAGAATACTAAGAAAAAGTGTTTAGAACTGAGCTAAAATAAACATTCGCAGACACGCACACACTACTGGTGTTTAGATGGCTGTGCTTTTCTCTGTTACCTGTGTTGCTTACGCTGGTCAGCAGTAGAGAAAGATGCTGCTGATCTCAGATGGGAGGAAGTACATTTCTTCAGTCACTAGCTCCAGGTTCAGGGTTGCAGAACCTTCTGGTTTATCTTTAAAGTGGTGAGGATGCAACCTGGAGGCAGACCAACGTCAGAATTCCCGTTTGTGAGGTCATCAGCATGACTTCATAACCAGGTTGTTCAAAATGTTTGCCCACCTTCTGGCAGGATATGAGCTGAAGCCTGCCCCGATTCTACAGACACCATGAGGTACCAGTTGTCTCATATTGCTAGTTTTGTGTTGACTTTTCTGCAGCTTCTGTAGATAAAAAGTAAAGATATTGATGGCAGGCCCAATGTATTTTGCTGAAAGAGAATCGTGTGATGATAAAATCATTGTGAGTATCCTCTGGCAGGACATTTCAAAGCAGAAAACGCAGCAGTTGAGCAGCAAAAGTATTTTTACTATGTGAGTGGGTCTGTGGTTAGTCTGTGGCTCTATTTGCTGTGTAATTTTATGTCAATTTTCCTTGCAAATAAACATAACGGTTTCTTGTTCTGTGAAAATATATCTGTAGCACCAGGCGAGTAACAGTTTGAAATGATTAGACTTGCTTATCACTGATACAAATTATTTATGACCCAGAGGCCTAAATTTAGATGTATTGCAATTGTCACTGTTTGTTTTTTATTATATTGCTTTGCTCTTTGTATCTGTTTCAGTTGGATTTGGAAGAAAAGGTGTTGGTTCATACAGATATCCAGAATCCTAGTCTCTGAGGGTTAATATTTTTAGGGATTGTCCTCCTTAAAACAAACAAACAAAAACTTCAAAGATCCTATGTTTCTGCATTGATAAATTGTCCTTCCCCATCTTTTTTTTAAGTAACAGCAGGAAGTAGATATTGGCACTTTTTCATAAGTTTGATTCTTTGAGTTTAAGTAGAGAGATTGTGTGCCTCCCCAATAATTTTGTTACTGCTTTTCCCCCCACAAAGCATGTCAGTATCAGAGGGACTCCAACATTCTATTATTTGGAAGTAGACTGGTTTTTTAAAGCATTGTCCCATGCGTTCCCTACTTTTTTCCCTGTTTAACAGTCACATGTCCTTATTTTCTTAGATGTGTAAGCCCTAGAATCCTGAAGTATTTACTTTCTTTGAGACTGAGAGCCCTTTGCAGGCTCACTAGGTGTGTTTCCCTGTAATGACTCTTTAACTGGGATCTCTTGAAGACAACTTTTTAGCAATGAAGTATCCTCTACACGTAGATTGCAGAAACTTGAAATTGCCAATTTAAAGTGAATTTATAGCCACAGAAGACAATATTTATCTGCTTTACATCAATTTTCATTATTAAAAACATTTCTGGGCCAGGCGTGGTGGCTCACAACTGTAATCCTAGCTCTCTGGGAGGCCAAGGCGGGGGATCATTTGAGCTCAGGAGTTGGAAACCAACCTGAACCAGAGCAAGACCCTGTCTCTACTATAAATAGAAAGAAATTAATTGGCCAACTAATATATATAGAAAAAATTAGCTGGGCATGGTGGCACATGCCTATAGTCCCAGCTACTCGGGAGACTGAGGCAGGAGGATCGCTTGAGCCCAGGAGTTTGAGGTTGCTGTGAGCTAGGCTGACGCCACGGTACTCACTCTAGCCTGGGCAACAAAGTGAGACTCTGTCTCAAAAAAAAAAACCAAAAAAAACATTTCTGTACTTTTAGAATAAATTCTTATGTAAGGAGAATAGAAGTGAATCTTTAACTTTTGAATCCCCATTCCCTTGCAAGATATCCTTCGTGGAAGGGTAGTTACTGAGATGGGTAGTTGCCGAGATGGTCTGAATGGCAGTGGGTGTTAGCACGGTGGGAGTGATTCCAGAGTAAACCGGCTTGATACGGGTCTCCTGGGGCAGCTGGAACAGTAACTGCTCTTTGTGCTTTGCATAAAGTGTTGGGCAGCACTAACTTGACCCCTAAACTTTGGGATTCATTACTAGACTTGTTTTATTTTTGGTTTTGTTCAAAATTCTGGTGACTGACTGACTCATTTTTTTCATTTTAACTTTTTTTTTTTTTTGTAGAGATGAGGTCTTTCTGTGTCACCCAGACTGGAGTGCAATGGTGTGATCATAGCTCATTGCAGCCTGGAATTATCCTCTTGCCTCAGTCTTCTGATTAGGTTGGACTATAGGTGCATGCCACCATGCCCAGCTAATTTTTAAAAGATTTTCGTAGAGATAGAGTATTGCTGTGTTGTCCAGGCTGGTCTTGAACTCCTGGCCTCAAACAATCTTCCCATCTGGGCCTCCCAAAGTGCTGGGATTACAGGCATGAACCATTGTGCCTGACTCACTCTTTTCTACTACAAGTAAATTTTTTTCCTTAGGTGGAGATTTTGAATATTCTTAATGAGACAGGTTATAGATGGATGGTTATTAAAAGGAGTAAATAAAACAAGCATATATATATATATTTTTTTTTTTTTTTTTTTGAGACAGAGTCTCGCTTTGTTGCCCAGGCTAGAGTGAGTGCCATGGCGTCAGCCTTGCTCACAGCAACCTCAAACTTCTGGCCTTAACCAATCCTTCTGCCTCAGCCTCCTGAGTAGCTGGGACTATAGGCATGCGCCACCATGTCCGGCTAATTTTTTCTATATATATTAGTTGGCCAATTAATTTCTTTCTATTTATAGTAGAGACGGGGTCTCGCTCTTGCTCAGGCTGGTTTCGAACTCCTGACCTCGAGCA
>VSMD01072713.1:0-40410 GCA_008750895.1 Mirza zaza
TTATGACTAAGGAACTGAGGTTCAGAGAGCCGAAGAGCTTCTTTGGGAGTCTCAGTCCGTACCTGGGAGACAGCGCGGGAGAACGGTTTAGGGCCCCGGCGTTGTGATCCCCTGGGTCAAGTCCTCAATGGCACATGAAGAAGATGCAACAGCTTTCTGGCCACTTGGTTATTAAAACTCAGGATAGGCCGGGGCTCACACCTGTAATCCCAGCACTCTGGGAGGCTGAGGCGGGAGGGTCACTTGAGACCAGGAGTTCAAGATCATCCTGAACAAGAGCAAGACCTTGTCTCTACTAAAAACAGAAAAATTACCTGGGTACGGTAGCACATGCCTGTACTCCCAGCTACCGGGGAGGCTGAGGCAGGAAGATTACGTGAACCCAGGAGTTTGAGGTTGTAGTGAGCTATGAGGACACCACCACACTCTAAGCCTGGGTGACAGAATGAGACACTGTCTCAAAAAAAAAATAAAAAATAAAAAAAACACATGGAAAACAACAAATCAATTCAGGCCAGTCCATTTTAAATCTTCCAGAGTCAATGAGATTTCAGACTCTCTTCCTATCGCTACAGATCTGTGGCCCAATGGACTTGAGGTGGGCAGAGGGCGTTTCTTGCCTTTTTGCTCCAACTTCTTCAGGAGGGTCCGTGAGATGAGGTCCATCTCTGGGACCTTCCCTCCTCTTCTCCTCCTAGGCCCAGCTTCTTGCAGGTCTCGGGACTGGGAGAAGGGCCCCAGGAGGCAGAAGGCACCTAATCAAATCAGATGCTTCTAGGTGGTGAAAAGCATCTCTCTCTGCCTCCTCACTCCTTCTGCTGAAGCTCTGGTGCCACTGTTGGCTTCCCTGGATATGGAGTCAGCATGCTTGGGTTACGCCGGGCAGTGATCTGTCACTCCTTGTCATCCCCTGCTGCTGCCCAGGGTCCTACGTCTCCAAGGCCAGTGGTCAGTAATTCCAGCTCTCCCATTAGACGGGGCTGCCCTCCTTCAGCACTGGGCTTCCTGGACAGCCTAAGACCCCCTGCGATTTTCTCTGGTTTCGGGCTCTTTTGAGATCCTGAGGAACAGGGAACAGGTGGCAGGTACCTTAATGCATCCTCCACGGGAGTTCTTTCCCTGCTGCTCCAGGGGGTTGCTAGTAAGCCTCCACCTGTACAGACCCCCTGGTAAACAGTAGGTGCGTATCTCTGTGCCATGGCACCCCACACCCAACTCACTTAAGGAACATATCAAGTTCTCCCCCGAAACCTGCCACTGTCTTCCGTGTTAATGGCATCATAAAGAAGAGCCTTCCTGCTCTCTAGCTCAGTGATCTCCCAGCCTGAATGAAGGGGCGGGCTCCCCTCGTGGCCAAAGCTCCTGCCCCCTCTGGGAGAGATTCTTTTACAGCTTTCTCTTCACCCCACCTTAACCCCCAGGTTTTCTTTAATTCCCTGTACCAGTCCGAAATCAAGGTCAACCTAAACATCGATTTAACAACAACAAAAAAAGTTGACATTTTGTACCAAATCCCTGAATCCTCAATTCCACCTAGCTCAAAGATTTTTTTTCCCCTCTAACATATTATGCAAAATTTAAATGAACCAAATGGCAATTCTATATGTTATGCTAATTTTCCAAGCCCAAGAAAACTGCTGAAAGCACAATTCAGTTGCAGAAAATGGATGATGAATTTAAAACGGAACTGATCCTCAGTGAGCATCCCTGGATTTTCCTGACTAATTACTTCTTTCTTTATATAAATTCCTTAAAAGGAATTAAAAAGCACCCCAAGGGTTTTGTTCTAGGACAACTGGGGTTTTTCCAGCATATACTGAGACACACAGCTCTCATTCTTTGTGAACACAGACACGTCTATGTGCATAAATTTGACAAAGAGTCTTGTCACATAAAATACACACTTTCTGCAAACTGACACTTTTCAGGTTATTTCTGAGTTTCAAATCTTATTTGTCAGTAGGCTAATTTCTCTTGCACAGGCAGGGGGTAGGGGGGCAAGTATGTGTTAGGAAATGGAAATACTAAGAAATACACTCTGAAAATAGAAATGCCTGCATCTCCTTTCTAGTTTGCTCTTAACCTAGAGAGGAACAGCATACTTTTTCTTAAAGTGGATAGAGTGAATAGTTTGACATTGCAGGCCACGCTGTGCGTGAAAAAAGAGCCATGCGGTAACAGGTAAACAAATGAACCACGAATGTTGTCTGTGTTCCAATAAAGTTTTATTTATAAAAGCAGACAGAGGGCCGGATTTGGCCTGTGCACCATAGCTTCCCACGGTTGTTCTCAGAGGGATAAATACTCTAGGGTTCGCTTTGTTCCATCTGGCTACCATTTAAAGAGCTCCTGCTTGGACCAGGAACATTTATAGCTGTGAGGAACAAAGTATGATGAAGACACACCCTGAGCCCTCAGGGAGCTCCCATTTCTGTGGGGGGGAGAAAAATAATAAACTATACAACCACAAAACAATGAGTTTTCTGATCAAAGGACCTTTGGATACATCATTCAGCCAGAGGGGAATACGGAATACATTTTAAGAAAGTCTTATTTATTTAGAAACTCAGCAATCATACATTAGCAGAGCTCACAAGCAAACCTTCTGATGCTCTAAAAGTCCAATTCTTAAAATGAAGAAAGAGAAACATCCACGAGTCCTGGGGTGGTCTCTCAAGCCATTCATGGCTCTAATGAGAAGAGGGCGAGATGTGAAGTGATAATATATGGGTGGTAGACATGATGCTGTGTGACCCTGGGCAAGTCACTCTCCCTCTCTGAGTCTCCATTTCCTCACTTTAAAAACAGAAATGACAACACCTGTCCATGCTTGGGTCACAGAGAAACAAATGACATTATGCTACAGAAAGCGCTTCGGCTATTTCAAGGTGTTTTGCTTCTGCAGTTAACGATTTCCATCCTGGGAGAGGATATTCTACATAAAAGCAAGATTTGATCCACACACCAGGATGACAATATGAAAACAAAGTGTGACAACTGCAAGACTTTTATTCACTGGGGGGCGGGGGAAGGCAGGGTCCTTTAGTTCAGAAGACTTGGATTTTAGCCCAACTTTTGTCAGTTTCTCACTGTGTCATGTTTGGGGGATGAAATTTTATGCACCTGAATAAACGAAGACAATAAACGAAGACAATACACTCGGTGGCCTTGCAGGTACCTGTCCTGTCTAAAACTTCAAGGCTCAGAGACTTGGGGAGGGAGGGGAGGGTAAGGGGCCCACCTCAGCAAGGGTTCTTGGTCACCGTTAGCAAGATGCAGGATGCCTGAAAGTTAGAAGGTCTGCCTCTGGTTGGAGACATAGACAGGTGTATACATACTCTCATCGGTCTGTCTCCAGATGTCCCCTGGCGAACACCTCTAAGTCACATGTTGAAAATGCAGATTGTTTTCTGGGCCACATCCTAGACCTACCCATTCATAATATTATGGACCCAAGAAGAATCCTTTTAAATCATTCCCAAGGTTGACTGATGTGCTCCCACATTCTAGCAGCCTCTGCCTTCTGCCCTAGGGAGGCAAGAGTGTTGAGTTTATGTGCCCAGACTGAGAAACCACCTGAGATCGGACCCGCCAGGTCCTGGTTATTTGACCTTCGACATGTTCCTTGTCCCCTCTACACTTTACTTCCCGCGGCTTTAAAATGGGCATTTGTGAATTCATTCATTCAAAGACGATGGATCCAGCACCTTCACTGCGACCAGATAAGGACCACAGGATGGAGGAGGTACATTAAAAGCATATCACGCATGCAAAGTGCTTGCGTGGCTCCTCGTGTGAGCATGCAGCGACTCCGAGTCATGGCAATCCATTCTTTAACCACCCGCCGGGTCCACCTTGGAAAGCAAAATCATCCTTTAGAGGATAAATTCCAACCTTCCATCAGGGTTTGCACATAGTTCCCGGACTGCCCTTGCTTTGCGGGACGCATGCTTTCTCCCCGAATTAAAACCTCTGCCTAGAAAACAGACTCTTATTACCATATTTTTAAGGTGGATAGGGTGGGGATTGGAGGCAGGTGATGTTTCAAATGGCTTCTCTAGCTGAAGTCAAGCAAGACTTCCTTACGGACTTGAGAGATGAGGAGATACACATAAAGGGAGAGGAGAGAAAGAGACACAGAGAGAAACGGAGGAGGAGGAGGGGAGGGAAAGAGACAGAGGGCAGAGAGGGAAGGACAGAGTGAGGGAGGGAGGAGAGAGAATGAATGTATGTAACATAATACAATCACAAAGTCGAATTCCATGGCAGATATAACATTCTGATGGAGGAGCTCACCGCTGACTCTGATTATTTGATGCTTTCGATCTTTTATATTGAATTTGAGATTACAAACCTACTTCTCCATTCAGCCCTGCCCTGCGGCTTTCCCCAACATTTTGTTATCTTTGCCTAAACCTTTCAGGAAAGGCCTCTGAACCTTCCTCCTACGCTAGCTGCCAGGGAAATAGGATTACTCCCTCCTTCTTCAACAGAGAGCAGCCCTCTCCATAGAAGGGTAAAATAAAATACAACTTTGAAATGTTTTTATTCTATTTAAAAAGAGGGGAGGAAAAAAAAAAAAAAACCTCTTTTAAGAAGAGGAACAGTGGAGTTCACTTAGCATAATGCCCACGAGCCTTTGCTGGGAATACGAACCCCATCTGCATTTTTCGGATGCTTAGCACATCATATGGTATTAATATTCCCATAGCCTCATTTCACTTGCACTCTTAGAAAGGCTTATGGCACTGGCTTAATGCTTGGAGTGTGCTCCACAATCATCTGGATGCTTTTCTTTTTTTTTTGGTAGAAATGCAGATTCCAGGGTTCCAGCCTTTTCTGTGCTGTGTGTCGGTCTAGGGTATCTGGTGGAGTGTGGAGCCAGAGCCAGAGCCAGAGCTCGCTCCTACTGATCTGTGAGAGTCGACGGTTAATGCGTCAGGAATTTGTGGATCCTGTTGTTAAAATGGAACTCTTAATAAAAATTAAATGATATAAACCTGCAATTAAATAAAGTTTATTAAAAAGGTAATAAATATATGAAACTCATCACTTTCTAATTCTTTTACTACATTTCACTATTATCTATGCTCTTGAGGTTTTTTTTTCCCTGCTTACTGTACCTATATTATGGAAATTAGTCTGTGTTCGGGGATGAGGCCTTGGTATCTTGAATTTGGGAGCATTTACACCATGGAAATTAGCAAACACTACAAACTGGTCTCCCCAGCCCTCTCCCCCTCCCCTACCGAACTTCCTCAAGCTGGTTCTTAAACATTTACCAGCACATCACTGGTCGGAGCCAGCAACATGCGTTCGTAACATGCACACCAGGCAATTCTAATAAAAGTGGCTTCTGGGCCACAGTTCAAGAAAATGCTAACAAAGGCTTATAAAACACAGTCACTGGAGGAGTCGTATTCTGGTCATTCTGCCGGGTCGCTTTAAAAGTCTCCTTGGTGATAAGGCAGTGACAAGCGTCGACGCAGGCCTCTGCTACAGAATGGGGAACACTGGGCTGGAGACCTGGCCCCACGACTGCTGTGTAACATTAGGCACATTACTGAACCTTCAGCAAGCCTCAGTTCCCCCATCCGTAAAATGGGTTTCCAGTACTCACTTAGCAGAGTCACAGCAGAAAAGTAAGATACTATCACAAAGAACGTAGCACTAAGCCTGGCTCCAAACTAATTGTTTCACAATTGACGTAGCAGGTTCGTGATGACGGCCATGATGATGTGGTTGTTGTTAAGAACGGCATTTGGGGGAAATCCTTGGAGATCATGGAACTAGCCGACGGATATTAACCTAACCTAGTAATCTGAAACCAAGAAGCTTCCAGAAAAAAAGACAACCACCACAACCACCTTACTATCTAGTTCAGCTCTTTCAGTTGAATGATGATATTCAATTGACCGTAGCCGTCTATGCCATCGCACATTGATTATGTATATCACTGTCTTCAGGATGCCTCTCTGAAGTTGGGAGATTTTATAAATGAGCAAAGTCCCACAGCTACCAAGTAGGAGAGTGAGCGCCAGAACTGAGGCCCTGGACTTTTGAGCCAGTGCCCTCCCCTAATGGCACACGGCCTTCTTGGGAAGGAGACTCTTTACCCGCGAGAGACGGTTGAAGCCAAAAACAAAAATGGGCCCACGAAGGGGAAATGTAAGGGGAAAGTTCCACATCTTTTACAACACTCTAGGGTTATCTGTGACCATTAACGGAGACACCATGTTCCATACATTTATCTTGGGTGGTGTCACAATTTAAGAAAGAGGCCCAAGTTATACAAATAGCCAACGTGATGAGCTCTGCTGTTTCTGTTCCTTAGGCGCCATGGTTTTAAGGAAAGGGGGGGAGTATGCAATTGGGCAGAGGATGGGGCATAAAAGAAAACAGAATTGGGTGCGGCATTTGGAGATCCAGGCTTAAATCCCAGCTCCCAGATTTGACGGAAGAGCTGTGTGCCTTTGGGCAAAACTTAAGACTTCGTAGGGCCTTATAAATCGTGGTGACACCACCTACATTTTATTCTATCAGGAGGATTCCACGAAATCTAGATAATTTAGATTTCTGAGCGTCATGCCCTGATTACCAAAGCAATCAGCATGTGGTATTTTCTCCTTTTAGTTTAGAATTTAATATTTAGGTTTGACAGATATTCATCAAACACTAGGTAACGTGCTAGGTATGATTCTAGGTGCTGAAAACGCACAGTGGAAAAAGCAGGTAAGAATCCCTCCTCTCAAGGAACGTAAGTTCTAGTGAGGGAGGGAGAAGATAAACCATTCCATAAAAAATAAGAACACTGCAGAGCATGTTAGAAGTATAAACACCATGACACAAAATAGGGAGGATCCTAGGGGCGCTGGGGAGGGTTTGAAATTTTCAAGGAATGGTCTTCCAGAAGGTGACATCTGAATCCTGGGGAAGGCTCAGGCAACAGAGGCAGCCAGTGCGAAGGCCCCGGGGCGGGAAAATAACAACACGAGGCTGGTGCAGAGCATTCAAGGGAAGACAACAAGAGGTGACATCAGAGACACAACGAGGGGACAGGATACAGGCCACGCACGTCTTTGTAGGACGCTATAGGAACTTTTTTGGGCATAATTTTAGGTTTACAGAAGAGTTGCAAAGACAGTACGGAGAGTTCTCACCCTCACCCAGTTTCTCCTAATGCTAACGTCCTACCTAACCAGGTGCATTTTTCAAACTAGTTAATGCTGTCATGTTACTATTAACTACATATTTTATTCAAATTTCCCCGGCTTTTCCACAAATATCCTTTTCTTGTTAAGGAATCCAATCTAAGATATCAAGTCGCATCCGCGGGATTTTGGCTTTTACTTAGACAGAAATAGGGGACTCACTGGAGAGCTTTTAACCAAGGATGGAGATGAAATGACTTATGTTTCAGCAGGATTTCTAGATGTCTCCTTTCTCTACTTAAACATGAGTTCAGAGCAAGAGGACGGGGAGATGACGAGAATTGTAATTTAATAGGCTTCTACTGAAAACCCCCTTACGCTACCCACAAGGATAGCAAACGCCCTCTATCCAAGTTATGCCAAAAGAAACAACCAAAAAACAATTATCGGGCATTTTACAAGTACACAATGCTATGTAAACGCCAAATAATAAACATAACATTCATTTCCTTAGTGTTCTGTTTAGCTTTTATCACTGCAAATGCTAATTGTCCCAACACCTTAAATTTATATTAACTCCTTTCTCCCTAATAACCAAGTATTTTCAACTTCTATTTTCTTAATTGTCTGAACTAATAAGCTTGCCCGGTTAGAGCATGGTGATAACATGGACAAAATTACAGGTTCGATGTCAAACATTTGGCTTTGCACAAGAAAGAGAAACAAGATAAAAGCACTTGGTGCCCACATAGATTGTTCCAAATTGGGAATAGTTAAGTTAAAGGGGTTGGGCGCTTTTTATGAAGAAAGAAAGAAAAGAAAGAGGCTGAAGTTGCCTGAATCACTAATCTGAATTCACTGAAGTTCAAAGTCAGCTGCTCACTTTTAAAATTGCTACACAGTGATTGCCCCTCTACTTCTGCCAGGGCACAGAGATCTAGAGAGGTTAAATCTGTTTCCTCCAACTACCAGATAGAATAGCTAGTGAGTAAAAGGCTGAGCTTAAGAATTTCGTCTTCTTTAGTCGTTCGGATCCTATCCTATGCCATGTGCTGTGCAACCTGGGGCGTGTTGGTTAATCTGAGCTCAGAGATTTGCTAGTCAATCACATTGACTTTTACGTAGGACTTCACCCAACACAGAATTACTGCAAAAATAAAACAACGCACGGAAAACACTCAGTGCGGCGCCCGGAAGACGGCGGTGGATGATTGACTGTTCGTGGGATGACTGAAGATCTCTGTGAGTTTCTCTAGCTGCCGCTCTTGCTTCTCCTAGCTCTACCCTGGAATACTCCTTGCTAAATGAAAACTGTCTGCTAATTTTCTCGTCAGCCCAACTAAAGTCTGGGCTCTGAGAGGCTACAGGAGCTGGGTACTTTTTCCATTCTTTAGCCCCACTGCCTAGCACAGAAGCCTGGCGCATACTCACGGCTTCTGAGCAGAACTGAACTCTTCAAAAAGACCTCCCAGGCTGACAGCCTAGACACAGCTGAGGCTGGATGTCACCCGCCTACTAGAAGTTTCGTCTGTCCTTGGCTGCAGAACCAGCCTCCTCGGCTCATGAATTCATCGATGCCGGGTTGTGACTGCCCAAACACCTGGACCGAGTCTGCCAACTCTGTCTCATAGTAAGAACCCTCTTGCCACTGGGGGTCACTAATTCCACCTTGATGATGCTACCCAGTACCTTCCGGAACGTGCTGTGCGTCTGGAATGAGCTGTGCATCCTCCAAGTGCACTGGCCCTTGGAGATCTTTGTTGGAACTGCGACCATTCTTGCCGCTGCTCTCCCTTTCTCTTGTGAGTGTGCGGCAAGACTCGGTAGTACCTTGTGGTCCAGCACATCCAACACTAATTTGTAACTGTTATGGGAGGATTTTAGGCTATCTGTACTGCTCTTGAAAGATTGTAGACACTGGAAAATTCATGAAGGAAGGAAGGGGAGGGAAGGGAGGAACGAGAGGGAAGAAGGAGCACACACCTTGGTCTTCCTGCAATACCTTGTGTGTTTCCGGAGAGGACGGGATGGGTCAGTGGATGCTTGGCAGTGGTAAAACAGGCCACGAGGTAAAACCAAGGACGGGGCCTTGGAAATGCTCAAGACATAAATCTTAGGGGGTCATGAACTATGGATTTCTTCTCTCTGCTTCTGCAATGCATATGAGGAATTGAGCTGAGGTTCAGTTCGGATTTTGCTATAAAAAGCACAATTATCAATTAACATTGACCTGGCGGTCACTCAGGCCAGAGGTCCCCAACCTTTTTGGCACCAGGGACCGGTTTCACGGAGACAATTTTTCCACGGCCCTGGGGGTGTGGTGGGGGGAGCAGCTGTGAATACAGGTGAAGCCCCCCTCCTGCTGTGTGGCCTCATTCCTGACAGGCCAGGGCTGGCCGGAGGCGGCCCTGGTCCGCAGCCTGGGGGGTTGGGGACTGCGGATGCAGGCCATTCCATCAAGTTCAACTCTGAAACGTCTCTGAAGACACCCTGGTGCTCAAAACCATGCTTCCAGGAAAGGTCTTCTAAAGTCTTTTCACCTTCCAACGCTGAAGTCCTTTACCGCTAGAGCTCACGTGGGTATCCTGCTTGTGTTTTTAATTTTTAAATCTCCTCCAACTGTAAAAGAATGCCATGGATTATGTAAGAAACCACAGCCACCGACCAGAGTTTTTTCACAGAAATAAAGCAGCATACCTAGGAAAAAGAAGTCAAATGCCACTGGGGAAAAAAATGGGAATAAAGTAGAAATAAAAAAGGAGAGGTGAAGAGAATGGGATAAACAGCTAACATAAAAGTGGAATGACGACGTCGTTATGTGATTGCAGGAGGTGTGAAACCTCTGCCCTGAACCTCGCAGAGGATGGAGGAGGGGAGCAGGTGGACGCAGGACCTTTGCACATGCCGTTTCCTCTGTTGGAATACTCCCCCTAGGGTTTGCCAGGTGAACGGTGGGCTCTACTTCAGCCCCGTGTCTTGGTAGAAGTGGCACTGCTTTACAAAACCTTTCCTGGCCATACCATCCGATAGCATGTTGGAGAGAACAAAAAACCCTGCCGATTCCTGTGGTGTAAACATCTCACACATCACGGCTTAATTCAAGCTACCAATGTGATTTCACTGAACACAGACTTGGGAAGAAATGCTCACAACTGGCTCCTGTCAGGAAATCCCAGCAACCGTAGTATCTCCTACCCACTCCTCCAGGCCGCAATATTCTATTCCATTACCCCTTTTACTTCCTTTGTAACATTCCTCACGTTCTGAAATTACCCCTATTCCTTTGCTTACTTTTTTAATGTTTCCCCCCAAAAACCTAGCAGCATGGAGCTCTTGCCTGACTCTGGCACTCTTGTCTTCCCAGCACCTAGTGGCTGGTGCCCAGCCTGAATACTCCTTATTTAGGTCTCTGGTCCCCTGCCCTGGGCCTTGTGAGCTGGGGCCACTGCAGGGCTCATCTCACTTGTTTCCTTTGTCTTGGTGCTTCTTGTCCAATGTCTGCAATCACCATTGCACGTATGTTGACCATTTTCTCCTTTGTTTAAGGCACCAAACCAGTCCCTCCCTGTCACTCCACCGTGGCGAAAAGCAGATACCTTGAAGTCCCAGAAGTCATTTCTTCTTCTACGGAAAATCCTGTACGTATTTCTGAGTCAGGGTGAAGGAGCTATTCCTCGTGGTCACTGAGAATTTGAAAATTCAGGACAAAGTCTGAAAACCCACAGCTGGTGCCCTCCCGGGAGTCCCGAGGCACGGTGCACATTCTAGAAATTTCCAAGCCTTCCTACTTCGATGAGGTTGGAATGAAAAAACTGGGAATCCTTTCTGAGCACTGTTTGTTAATATGAAAAAGACCATTTAATTAGGACTAATATAAGATGCCCTGTAGAGTGATAATTTAATAATTCGGCCGTTTTATTTATACAGTGCCTCCAGGCTCCTCATTAAAAATGGAAGAGAAATTCAATGAGACAACATGGCTCTGCCGCTACAAACATTCCGAGTGCTCTCAGATCATAAAGTCCCCCCTCTGGGCATCGTAAGAGCCATCTCTCTAGCCCGAGAGCAGACACGTGTGCTGCCAAATTAACCTTGGTGGACCGGGGACTCCCAGAAACTACTAGCTCTCTCTGGCACTTAGGGGGGTTCCCCAGTCCCGGCCAAGCATGGTCTCCGGAGGAGCCCACCCACCCGAGAGGAGTGCCGGCTTCCCGCTACAGAACCCTCTGGTGGCTTCCCCTTGCTCTTAGCATTAAATCTAAGCTCCTTGCTTAGCTAGGCAGGCCCCACCTGTATGACTTCATTCCAACCACCGGTTTTCTCATTCGCGTCCTCACGGCATGCAGCAGCCGTGACGATTGTTCCAGATCGGGGGCCAGTTAAAAATATCTGGTGCTCGTTTCACTCTCCAAATACCACCACGGTGCTTCCCACCTCAGGGCCTCTCGCTGTTGGCCAAACTGGGTCCTTGTCATCCTCGGTCATCAGAGAATTCTCCCTGTCCCCCCACCCAATGTCACTCAGTGGTCCTGCCGTCTGTGTCTCTCCCACCACCCTCTGGGACTACAGCGACGACTCTGATGAATTTGCTTCCTCCCCCGCCCCTGGCGCGGAAGCTCCGAGAGGGTGGCTTTCCCTAGGTCTTGGTCAATATCCTTCCAGATCCCGGCGAGGTAGGCTCTTCCTGGGGAATCCTTAATTCAGAATCCAGTGGGTTTCTAGCTAGGAGTATGGCGTGGACGTGCCACCATGCCTGGAGCTTCCTCTCTGCCTTCTGCCCGTCTGCAGCCCGGCGCGTGACCCCAGACAGATGTGAACTCGGGGACGACACGTGCGAAAGAGACCACAGAGCAAAGCCACCTCCTCTCCCGGGACGCTGACGCGCCGCACGATGGCAGGCGTACAGGAATGGAGGCAGACGCTGGCTGGAGAGGAGAAACTGTGGTGCCTCGCTTGTCTTAGTTCCCACACCGCCCTGCTCAGCCCTGCGGCCACACCTGCCGCCGGCACTGCTCTGCACCGCCAGGCCGAGACGGGTTTCTCCACGGCATGGCGCGTTTCCCTCGCCTCCGTGTCCCCAGTGCTCACGGCCAGATGCGAACATGGTTCGGACAACTAATAACTAAGAGAAAAGGGAGGAAGAGGAAGGAAGAGAGAGAACAGGACATGAAGAACTCCTTGGTTTGTTGGGGGATGGACATGCTTGAAGCTCTTACTTGAGGGGGGAGGGGGGCATGGGCAATATAAGTAACCTTAACATTTGTACCCCCATAATATGCTGAAATAAAAAAAATGAATTAAAAAAAAAAGAACTCCTTGGTTTGTTTCAGAATAGTCACATGGTGAATAGTCACTACAAACTACTAACGGGATAAACTGCTCAAAATGTACATTTCCCGCTTTTTTCTGGTTCACGGAGTGAGCTCTTTTACAACAATCCAGAACAGTCGGAGGCCCACGCAGGGGCAAATGCTGAGACGGGCTTAGGAAAATTTGTCCTGAATACCTGGGATCTGCCTCCTTACCAACCGAGCAAAGCCAGGTGGGCGCAGGGCTGCTGGTGTCATCCATTCTGTTGTGTCTCCTACCAGGATAGATGGCTCTTCTGTTTTAAAATACACACGACCTCTCTGTTCATTAATCATAACAACAGGTTTCAACTTCAAGCCAGCTCATCCGAGAACAATGGCACAGAACCATGAAACCTGCTTCCACCCGTGAAAGAAAAGGGATGAACAAGGTGCCTGCCTCAAAAACTTCAAAACACGAACAAAATAATTTAAAAGTCTAATTTCTGGAAGCGCATGCCTTGCAAGGGTACAGTTATTTGTCATGCCTGCCTGGATTCGGATTCCGACACTGCCCGTGGAGTGGTAAATTCATTGTTAATGTATGAAAGATTATTTGCTTTATTTTTTTTCTTCAATAAAGTATGTTGGTCTTTTAAGTATCCCTGGCTTGCAAAAGGGATTAAATGCACAGTCAGATTCACTAATCACTTTCTTTCTTTTTCCCCCCATATCTTCTCTTCTCTTCTACCTCTCATTTTTGGTATATCACGAAAAGGCAAGGTGTTCACCTAATAAATTATGTTTGCAGAAACGGTGGTGCCAAGTGACACAATTATGCACTTGTTGAGTTAGTGGCCACTTATAAACAGACTTTGTAAGTCATCACGCTTCATCCTGAAAGGTGCTAATGCATCATTATGATCTAGCAGGTTGCCTGCTGGATTTTACAGCATCGCACACTGCATTAACCTTTGGTACCACCGATATTTATGACCTTATAAGAAAGTATTTATCAAGCTGAAAGCCAATATGCAGCACCCGTGCGTTAGCCAGTGCTGTTTAGAAACCATTATCACTCCTTTCTCCAAGCATTTTAAATCACTCCGAGATAATGCCCGTCGGTACCGGCGCTGAGTGCGGGAGAGGGGACACTCCCGTCCAGTCTTGGTGGGAGTTTAAATTGGTATGATCTTTCCAGAGGGTGATTTTTTTTTGTTAGTTTTATCTGACTATCAAAAAGCCTTTTAAAAATGTGCATTTTTACTCTTTGACCCAGCAGTTCTACTTCTGGGGATTTATCCTATAGAAACAATCACGAAAAGTGTGCCGAGATTTGCAAGAAGAAATTCATCATAGCGATATTTGCCACAGTGAAAAACAAGGAACCACCTAAGTGTCCAACTATAAGGGTCTGGCTAAATAAACTATGCCAAATCTAACAAGGCCAGACGAGGAAACACAAAGAAGTTGTTGGAGGGGAAAAAAAAAGTTAAAATATATTTTAAATACTTGGAAAGATATGGCTTGATACTTTAAATGAAAAAGCAAGTCACAAAACAGTATGGTAGGTACCGTCTTGGCACTTTTACTTATTTCCTAATTTTTTTTTATAAAATATTGCAAAAACCTCTATAAGGATAAACAACCAAGTGGCCCATTAGGTGATAAAATGATCATGATGGTTATTATTTCCTTATTTTGATTTCTGTCTTTCCAATAATGAATATGAGTTACTTACATCATTTAAAAAAGTCATAAGGGATTGGGTTTTGTTTGTTTCTCCATCTGCAATGCCCACCACAGGGTCAGTAACTGATTTTATTATTATTTTTTTTTAATGAGCTCAGAGTCACAGAACAATAGTACTCACTCCTATTTTTATAACACGCCCCAATTTCTATAGCATGCTCACACGCGCTTTCACACGAGTCTTCACACAGTCCTGTCTGATGGGCGGGACCCACATTGCTGGTTCTGCTCCCAGGATGCAGCAACCGAGACTTGGAGGATGAGTGTGACTTGATGACAGTCACGCCGTGACAAAACGGCAGAGCTGAGACCTACCACCACATTCTCCAGCTCCTGAGCCCCTGTTCCTTGCCCTTCCATGTTTGCCTCTATCTAAAAAGAAAAGCCAGGAAGCACAAGGCAGCCCTAGATAAACCAAGTCACTGGGGAGGTCAACCGTTCGTGTGAACTGTTTGGCTTAATCCTAAACTCACTGGGGCAGCGGCGGACAGAGCGGAGGCCAAGCTGGGGTTCGGTGCAACAGGCATCACAGCACCGTGAGCCCCCGGAAACAGCATGTGCTGCCCAGGGCCTCCCAGCATGGCTCGAGGCTTGTGCAGACGGCGGGGAGGAAGGAGGACTGGGGCTGAGGTTTTGATGTCTCCCAGAATTATCGACTGACACGCATCTGCTGGACAGGGAGCTGAGATCAAAGTCTCCTGCAGTGCATAAAGGCGGAGGTCTGGCCTCGAGCAAGGGGGCAAGAAGGCTGCAAACGCCGCCACCTCCTCCGCCACCCCCCACCCTGTGCCTGGATCCTGCCTATCTCGCTGGTGGGCTTCGGGTCTCAAAGGGAAACTGCTGCTTCACAGAAAGAAGGCGGGGGGGGGGGGGGCGGCTCTCACCCATGCACCTCTGCAAAAACAACCTTTACTTTACTCACTCTGAGTCCACGCTCACCACTTCAGTTCGCCTCGGCTCTCGGCGAGGCAGAGGGTCCAGAAAAAGATGATTCCTGCATCGAACGATAATCCGAATAGCTTTGATTTTGCATTCCTGCTCCTGGCCATGCACGGATGTGATTTCACTGTGTTACTCTGCTTAATCCTCACAGCTTCATTCATTCATTCATTCATTCATTCATTCATTCATTCAATGCACACATTGCAACTGAGCACCTGCTTGACTGCACACGCAGATGACAAACAAAATGCAACGTGGCGCTGATGTTCCAGCATGGCTGATGGACTGGAGTAAGTAAACTAATAAAGAAAACTATTGCAAGCTGCAGTCGGTGCTATAAAGCAAACAAATGCTGGAAACAAACATCTCATGTGTTATTAGTTTCCTAGGACTGCCGTAACATATTACACACGCTGGGTTGCTAAAACGACAGAAATGTATTCTCTCATAACTCTGGAGAGCAAAAGTTCAAAATCAAGGTGTTGGCTGAACCAAGCAGAGCATCCTTCTCCGCCTCGTCCTAGATTCCAGCAGCTCCTGACAACCCCGGTGTTCCTTGGCTTGTAGCTGAGTTGAACCAATCTCTGGCTCTGCTGTCACGTGTCATTCTTCCCTGTGTCTTCACGTGGTCTTCTTAGAAGGGCAATGCCCACTGGATGGAGGGCCCACCTCAATCTGGTATAACCTCATTTAACTGAACTGATTATATCTGCGAAGACTCTGTTTTCAGATAAGGTCTCATTCTAAGGCTCCAGGTGGACACACATTGTGAACTTGGGACACTGAATTCATCCCTTTCTACAAAACAGGGGGACACAGCCACCAAGTATTCAGACATAGGTTTGGTCTAACACCCGCTTCCCCTGAGTCACAATTTCCTGAAAGCATCACTACGCAGCATCTCTCATCCACCAAAAAAACAGCAGCGAAAAATACAACATGACAACTCAAAGCCCACTCTTAGGAGTAAGCTCTGGGATCAACTCAGGCCTTCCTGGTCTCATTCTCCTACTGCACAGAACAGGAGGATCCTCTTTCTTTACTCAGTCGTGGAGAAGACAAATGGGAATACAGACTTTAGAACACACATAGACTGCCCAGCAAATAGCAGGTACTCAATAAACGACAGTTGTTAAAAAAAAAAATCCCTAAGCAACATTTTTTCATTTTTAACACGCATAAGACTGGGTTCCACCCAGGCCTGCTCCCGTGGGCACGTGCACATGGTTTGCCTTCTCTGAGATGCTGCTGTCTCGTCCACAAACGGGAAAGACAGCTTGATTCAGGAGTTCCTGAGATCAGCTTGCATAAACGACAGTGCCCGGAACGCAACCGGTTCCGGGAAATGACAGCTGCTGGCGTCCTTATCATTGCCAGGCCCACAAAAGAGGTCTGGTGTTTTTCCATCAGATCCCAAACATCCCATGGAGTTTGAAGCCTTGCCGTCTGGGGGAGTCACAGGGTGGTCGTTGAACACCGGGTCTCGAACCCTTGTGTGATGTCACAAGCCAGGTTGGCTTCACCAGACCCCGCTGCAGAACCTGCTACTGCTACACACCCAACAGTCACGCCCCAAGGTTCAGCTTCAGTCGCTCGGGGGTTGTGTCACTTCAACTGCAACCCTGGAAGTTTCCAGTGGATAGCCGGGTGCAGGGACAGGGAGAGAAGGGGAGCTGCAACAGCACCGTCCCTGGTCCACCTGTCCTCTTCTTCCCCTCCACTCAGGAGGAGCAAACACCTGTGTGGTTGTTCAGCACCTGGAACGCTCACTGAGACTCAACCTACAGTGGGCAGGGCCACCAAGCCTCAAAAGTCAGCACCTGTCGCAGTGATGTTACTCATGTTCTCCGCTGCTTATTTGCCTGCCTGTGGTTGCTGTTCTCCTTGTTGTTTATAGGAAGACAAAAATTACGGGGTGGGACTAGCTAGATCCCCCCTCTTTCCCCTGCTCTTTCTGTGTCTTCCCCTCCTCATTCCCTCCCCTTCATCCCTTCCTTTCCTATCTCTCTCTCTTATTATATTTTGCCCGACACCGCCCCACCCATTCTATTTCTGTGCTTGCAACTGTGCTTGCAACTGTGCGGGTGAGCCAAGCTTGAACCTGACCTCAGACCCAGGTAATCCAGGAAAGGACATGGAATGAAAAGTCAGGAGGAAGTTCTACGTCCGGCTTATGCCTCTGGGCCTAAGTTACCTGCTCCTAATCTGTCTTTGTCATAGGTCCCTGGATCAGGGGAGATTCGCTACTTGTCCGGATATTTAAAAGGGAGTATTTGGTCTCCCCTTTGGCCGGTCTTGTCTGTGTATCTCTCCCCCAGTCGGGTGCCCCACAGGCTTGGGGGAGTAACAGAGTCAGTTCGGAATGTTCTGGGCTCCAGCCTTTATTAACCGGATATCGTCGCCAAAATCTCATCTGCTTCTCCTAACAGGGAACTGCTGTGCTCCATGGCTCACAGGCATACCCGACAAAGCCGCCGATACCCACACTTTTTTCCCAGCTCAGGTCCTGCGAGAAGGAAAACCTCAGGTACCAGCCAAGTCCTGGACTCCAGCAGCTCTGCCCCTCGGGGATCTCGCTTTGCTGGAAGAAACTGAGGCTCAGAGAAAGCGACAGGCCCAAGGGCCACGTGGTTTGTGAGAAGGAGAGAGAGTGGCTGCTTGGACTACAGATGCCTGGTTCCCGCCATTCCAACGGGCCAACGCTTTAACCACTCCCCAAAGCCACCACGAAGCCTTGATGCCAGAAAGGGATGAAAGGCATCAGCCCCAAACTAGATGAATCCAGTAGTATCTGGGGTAGACGAGGGAGAACAAACAGGATTTTCATATCAAATGGACATATGTTTCCTACCTCCTAAAGGACAGTGAGCACTCAATGGTACGTAAGATATAAGTGAAGGAAAAAAAATGAAGAAACACCTGATGGGAAACGAACACTAATGGCATCCTTCGGTATAGGACAGTGTGACAGCAGGAAGTAGGACCCTCTTATCAGTGGGGTTCCTTCTGGAGCTAAATCCAAATGAAGAGAAATGTGCACACATGGGTCTGGGACTTGAACTTGCAGCCAACAAAGGGTAAATGCTCCCTTTTAGAACTGTCAGCGATAAACTCCTCTTTCTGAGGGAATGCGCCTTGTGTGATTTTGCTGAATGGCTTATTTCTGTGCGTCGGCGAGAGCTCTTTGTACTTGTCCTTACATATGTATTCCAAGCAATGAGGGTGAATCTTCTTTCTGCTCAAGGTGTACACAGCCGTTGGGGATGAAAAGGAGCTTCTGTGAACTGCTCGAGGCTTGGATTCCCAGGGGCTGGGGGAAGCTGCTCCTATTAATAAAAGGAAACACCCCCAGTCTTGGGCAAGGTCGAGTCTAATGTGTCTTTCATCGGACCCTCTGAGAGAGGCAGCCAGTCAACTCATGGAATTAACCAGTGTCATCAAACCAAGGGTGCCTAGAGGACACGGGAGACGCTTTACATAGAGGGGCTTTCGTGGTACATGGCAGTGGGTATGAGTCTAGCCCAGACCCCAGGAGGAGTCCTGGGTTTGGGGACACTTACAGGGCTTCTATGAGCCTCAGTTTTTTAAATCTGCAAAATGGGAACATTCCTACCAGCCTAACACGGATGCAGGGATGGCTACGTGACATTCCTTCTGCAAAGCATCTCATAAGTGCTTAATTTTCAAACTGCCTTATCGTTCTTTTAGGAAGAGACGGGCATGAGCATGGATGGCGAGCCCGAAGGTGTCGTGGTTATCAAAAGCATGTTGCTATACATATTCTGTGTCCTTAACCGCCACCACAGAGATGGCAGAGACGAAGCAAAGATCACTGAATGTGTCCTAGGAGCCTGGCACCAGGCTAAGAACTTTGCCAGCACTGACCTGTGCTGTCCTCACATCTACCCTCTATGACAAGTACTTTAATTACCCTAACTTTATAGCCGATGATGAATAACACAGAGCGGTTATGTCATGTGCCGAGTCTCGCACGGGGAGTAGACGAAGGAGCCTGGATGTGACCCCTGGCAATCTGCACGGAGCCCACTCTTCCGGCGTCTCAGTGCCTGGTCATCAATTTATGGTGCCTGGAGTAATTAAAAATACTGCCATGGTCAGAGACCAAGGAGCTCCCAGGGAGCCAAGCTTGGAGTACGACATGAAAGGCATCTCTAAATCGGCAAAGCAAGCCCTTGACAGGAGGAGGCAGAGGTTAGAAGGATCCCACCAGTGGAGGCACCTGCCTCACTGAGCACTGGCCACAGGAACAAATCAGCAGAGCAGTAACCATGATGTTACTGGGGGAACAAGGGAAGTAACAAGGGAAGTAAGAGCAGCTACCACGCGTGGAGCACCTTCTACAGTTCTGAGCTTAGTGAGATTCAATAGCTTTGCCAAAGTCATGCAGTGAATAAGCAGCAGTGTTGGGATCTGAACCCAGGAATGTCCCGCTCCATGGAACTGATGCCTTTTCTGTAAAGGAGAAACAAGCCAGTGTGGGGAAGGAGCTACCTTTTTGTTTCTTCTCATCTATCTGTATGTTAAATTCCTACTGTTCCAATAGCGAGTCCCCTCCCACCTTTCCTCTCCCCACCCCCGCCCGACACTGCACCGGGCATTATCGTGGACTCGGTCACCAGGCAGTGGGCTTCTCTGCCTGGCCCTTTGTGGTTGGACAGTCTCAGTGTCCTCATCCCTGCATTGTGACACATCTTGGTCCCACCAATGCCTGGTGGCACTACCACTATGTAGACGACGGCAAGTCATCCATTTAAATGTGGTACTTCGGGTGGTCTCATTTGGAAATACATAAAGAAAAAAACATGACTGCTATACACAAGGCATCTAACTGAGGCCAGCAGATTTACTACATCATCTCTTGCCTCAGATAACATAGCTAAAAAGCAACAAAGACAGGATTTCACCTGGGCTTCTCAGATGCCCCAAAGCATACCCTTTACACTCTACCCTATGTCCGCCTCCAAGAAGACAGTCCTAACTGGCTGGGAGGGTAGGGGAGGCTGCACTGGGGATTCAGAGTGATGGGGCACGTGGCTTTGCACATGCTCTTCCCTCTTCCCGGAATGCTGTTCTCGCTCATGCTTGACCCTCTGTTATCCTTCAGAGCACAGGTTCACTGCCACCCCCTCTGAGAAGGCTTCCCTGACCTAATGTCCCTCTTTCTCCCTCGTTGTTCTCTTTCTCAACCTGGTATGTGTTTGCTTCAAAATACATCGTGGCGGATTTAAGATGGTTGTAAATTCTCTGCCATTTCTCCTGGTCGAAGGTGGCGTCTTTTCCCCTCTCGTTGAATCTGGGGTGACTCTATAGCTTATTTCAACCAACGGATGGAGGCAGAAGTAGCAAAGAGCAAATACCAAGGCTGAGCTTTAAGAGATTCGCAGCTTCCACTTCCGTGCCTTGAGACGCTCCCTTCCGGAATTCAGCTACCGTGTAAGTGCGTGTATGCTGTAAGGGTGCCCATGTGAGAAGTCTGACTACCCGACATGACCACGTTGTGAGGAAGCCCGAGCTAGGCGAGTGGAGAGAGAGGGCGGGACATTCAGACAGTCACCAACTTCCAGACATCTGAGGGGAGCCTTGGGGCTTCCTGCCCAGTCCAGCTACTCACGGTGAGTGTACCAAGCTGATCTGTACAGCTAAACCCCACCCAAGTTCCCAAAGCACAGACTTGTGAGCAAATAAAAACGGTGGCTGTCTTAAGTCCCTATGTCCAGGGTAGCCTGTTGGGCAGCAATGCATAACCGAAACAAACATTACAAACTGCAATTATTTAGTTACATTGATTACTTGTTTCAATCTGTCTCTCCTATAAGAACATGAGCATTCTAAGGGCAGAAACCACATCTATTTTTGTCTATTCCCAAATCTCTGGTGCCTCAAACAGCAAACACTCAACAAATAATTTTGAATGCATGATCTACCATTAAATGAAATAACAACACTATAAGACGTAGTAGTAGTAACAACAGGGTAGGTGTCGTTGTTGTAGTAATAATGGTGGTAATTGTAGAAATAGCAACATAATGCTAACAGCTCCTGCTACCATGTTGAGCTAATGGTGAGGTGCACACACCAGGGCTGGAAGGTAGAGGCTTTCAAACAAGGATCTCTTGGTGAGGAGAAAATAAATGGGGAAAGAAAAAAACATGCAACCGAAGCCCAGCCACGAGACGCCCTTCCTCGGCAACCCTGCACTCTCAGATGCGCTGGGGTGTCCTGGTTTCCTCCTGCTGGCTGCGTGCCCCTTCAGGGCACTCGAGACACCCCTCCTCTCTGAATCTCAGTGTCTAACCCAGAGCTGATGGCTCGGTGGGTGTCTCCCTTGATTTCTCACTCTTCCTGGGCGCGGACAATGTCTGACTCATCTCTGTTTTCCAGTAAGAACCTGGCACACAGTAGGTGTTGATAAATGTTTTCTGAACTAAATGTAATTGGGATCAATGCCCAAAAAGCAGATTCTCTCATTTCCATTGTTTAAAAATACCACGGATTTCCCCTCATGCATTATGTATGACAGAAATTAATGTATCCAGAACTGTTTTCCAATGCACAATTTCCAAGGGCTCTAGTCTGAATTCAACCAAAAACCCGCACACGGGGGTTGGGGTGGTGGCGGTGGAAGTTACGTCTGGTTAGTGTCCGACTGCCGTGTTAATCCCAGACATCATTCCTCAAGTGGCATAGGGATAAGGGCTCGGGTGAGATCGTGTCCGAAGCCAACATTTCCTGACTCCTACTGCCCCCATGCAAGGATACATCTTTCTGTCGTCTCCCAGTTGCAAGCCCAGTGGCTTTGCCATTCTTCTAGCTCCTTAGGAAAAGGTGGCAGGGGAAAAAGGATAAGGCTGTGGACATTAGTGTAGATTGAAGAGTCCCGCTAAGTCACGCTTACTAGCGATGTGACCACTGGAAAGTCACTAAGTCCTGCTGACTCTCCAAGCCTCAGTTTCCTCACTGAAAAGACAGTATCACCACATCTGCACTCGATGGCCATTCTAGGGATTAAATTACTAGGGACTATACAATGCTAAATCAGAGACACAAGTTTACATGTGTGTATGCTGCATATTACGAAGAGCTTTGGCAGATTCTTCAGGCATTTGATAATCACTCCTATCCAAGTCCCAGACCAGACCACTTCACGTTGCCACCTCTTGTCTAGACCATTGCAACAACCGACCAACTGTTCTTTCTGTCACTATCCAACCTCATTATTCCCTTCCTTCCAATCCATTTTCCACATAGCAGTGAGATCATTCTTACAATCAAGTCTAATTATGGCATTTTCTTGCGTAAAATCCTGCAGTGGCCACACACCTTGCAAAAGATGATGTGAAGTCCCCCCCATATGGCCTGCAAGGCTGCATGAGTGTTTCTACCTATTTATCCTCAGCTTGGGCCACCTTCTCCCTGGCCCTCAGCCCAGCCACACTGACATTCTTGCCCGTGACTATGCCAAGTCCCTTTCTGCCACTGCTGTACTGGTGATGGGTTAACAACGAGCTCTCCAGAAAACTAGACCAAAAAGCCCTGACTTGTAGCACTGCCGACGCTCATGGGGTAAATGCTTTCACAGTGGCCGTATCAAGCTACTAATGTGACACCCTTGTCACGTTGAGACGTGCACAATCGGCAATGACAAGCCAATGGAAGGTGGCCCTGGCGTGCCGCTGCGTCTTGCTTCCGCACCTGTTGCCCCTTCTAGAAGATTCCCCCTTTTCCCTGGATATCTTTCACTTATTCTGATTTTAAAAGTCACTTTTTCAAGGAAGTCTTTATTGAACCTCTACCCTGACTTACGTCTCCCATTACTTGTTTGGATAGCATCCTGCGCCTTTTCTTTGTGCACCTTTTCACAAATTAATTACAATCAACGCTCCGTATCCACAGTTCTACCCCTGTGGATTCAACCAACCAGAGGTGGAAAATACAATATTTTCATATTTCCATGGGATATAGAACCTGGCATATATAGAAGGCCAACTATATTTAATTGTCTGATTGATGTCTGTTTGTATCTGTTTTGCACTGGGTTGTAAGTTACTTGAAGGAGAACCTACCTCTATCTTATTCATTCATATCCCTCTAAGACCTTTCCCTGTGCCTCGCAAACAGTACAAACCCCAAAAATATCCACAAATGAATCATACACAATTCTCGAGTATCTACCTTGTCCCAGGCACTGTACCAGACACTAACAATAAAAAAGATGAATAAGGCACAGTGATATCCTCAGGGATTTTATCGCTTTATATCAAAAATTTTAAATTACTGTAAAACCGCTGGATGTGCCTTTAAGAGATTAATGCATGTGTGACACATAGTAGGAGTTTAATAAACATTTTTTGAACACCAAAAGATGAGTGTTCAACACACACGTAGCATGTAAAGGGAGCTCTGGTTTTGAATGGTGTCAAGAAAGAGATTACACACAAGAGATTTAATAGAACCTCCAGAAAAGACAATTATAGGAGATACTCACAATTTAATTCCAGCATCAAAGTCCTCCTCCTTTTTCTCTCTAGCTTCTTTGCTGATGCCACTAAGCCCAGTTCATATTCAAACTATGCTGAGGTATCAAAAACCGTTTACATCTCTTAGCTTCGACACTCCGTGAGATGCCTGGGAACTTGTTGGCCAACGTCCCACCACGAATAAAACGATGAGGACCAACTGCCCCCACGTATGAAAACCTAAGTGACTGTGAAGTCAGATTCCAAGCACCCAGCTACAGGAAGGGCCTGTGAGCTCAGAAGCCCTGGGACGGCCCAGGGATATGATGGGAAATTCAATTTTAGAAGGGCTGTTTGCAAAGTAATCCAATTCATTATGGTGTGTTCATTATTATTGTATTATATTGAGTAATATCACATTTAAGGAGATTTCATAGCTTCACAGCCATGCACAAGGGAATATAAAAGCAGTTAATAAAAGAGAGAAGTACAATTTCCCTTCAATGTTAGTTATGCTCCTATTATACTTGGAATAATAATCAGAGGTCCACTTAGCCTGACGTGTGAAGTAACAGATCTGTAATTACCTCATGTCTGTCGTGTCATTACCAAAGGCTCAGTGTCAGGACACTGCGAGTCCTCAGAGAGCCTGCAGGACTCACTCCCCAAGCTGGAGGAGGACAATCACAGGGCCCCCTAAAACCACACACTCTTATCAGGGTGGGTGGAGATGCCAGTGCAGCCCATAGTGGACTCTACGCTGGAATTAAGTGCCACATAAAGCCTGGATCCTGTTCACTAGAACTTCCCTCTGCCATGGGCGAGTATTCTCCTATTCCATGAGCCCTTATATTGGAAAGGAAGCACACCATTCCCTCCTCCCACCCTTAGTTCTCCCTCTTTTGAGCCTGGTGGAAAACAATGCTCTGACTGTTTGCCGAGAACGATGGAAGGTGCTTTAATGGCTTTCCCCAAAGCTGACTGTCAGTGGCTCTAACCAAGCTTTCAGGGGCTATCGCTGGGATCAATGATTGCAGCTACAGGACAAGTCACTCCGGGGCTTGCCACGACCCACATGCCAGCTCCAGAGGTGGGCATCAGTGGCCTGTCTTAGCTAAGTTCTGGTTCTACTGTCTGTGCCTACTGTTTATAGAGCTGCCACGGTGTGTGAGAAAGCCTGGTGCCTTTGGCATCAGCCAGGACTGGCTTTGAGTTCCATGTCCATCACTCCCTACTGTCACCAGTTAGGACGATTTATGTCACATTTCTGACTCTCTGTTTTCCTTATCTGTCAAATGGGTGTAACACTACCCGACATTAGGTTTAGAATTAATGGACTTAAATCATGACTGCATTGCCCAGCACTGTTATTACTTGATCTACTACCAATAACAATTTTGACATTCATTCTTTGACCTCAGAAGAATGTAACACTTACTACCCTTGCTGGGGTTTAAATTGAGGCCAGTACAGACGGTCCCCGACTGACGATGCCTCAACTTACGACTTTTCAACTTTACGACGGTGTGAAGACCATAAGCATTCAGCAGAAACCGTATTTCAAGTGCCCATACGACCATTTGGTTTTCCCTTTGAGTACAATATTCAATAAATCACAGGAGATATTCCACACTTCATTATAAAATAGGCTTTGTGTTGGATGGCTTAGCTCAACTCTAGTCTAGTGTGAGTGTTTTGAGCACATTCAAGGTAGACTATGCTATGACACTGGGCAGGTAAGGAGGCATATTAACATTTTCAACATATGATGTTCTCAACTTATGATGGGTTTCTTGGGACATACCCCATCATAAGTCAAGAAGCATCTGCAGTGACATAAGTTTTAATTCCAAAGAAAGATTTTTTTTTTTGAGAAAACAGGGCAGCATGCGTGTGTGTGTGTGTGTGTGCACACGTGCACGAGTGTATGGGTGTGTGTCTGAAGAGGAAGAGGATGCTGTATGTCTAATATACCTCTGGCATTCACTAAATTCTGGCATTACACAACCCTTATTTTTTTTTTCTTTTCAAAGATCCACAGGGAAGTCCAGTTTGATGCAGAGGAAGAGGGAAAAATTTAAAAAGGCAATTCATTGGTCTGCTGAGAAACTGAAAATATTTTATTAAAAAAACAACCCAGAAGTCCCAGAACAGGTGGCAGATTCAAATGCCTATGAGGACCAGTCCCTGCAGGCAGGGAAGGTGAGCTTGGGGAGAGCCAGAGACTGTGGCAAACCATCTTAGAGAACAGCCCGTCCTCAAACTTTAGCACACCATTGCCATGTTTCGTTAGACTTCTCCGTTTTTTAATCAAAGCCAGCTTATTTTGTGAAAACTTTCATTTTAAAATATAGGCAATTGATTTCATTGGAGCCCAATAAACTAGGGCTGATGTCCAAATAAAGCCAGCATGACAAAAATAGGCAAAACTGTGGCCTGGATCAGGGATTGGCAAACCTTTCTGTTGAGGGCTAAGAAAGGAAGCACTTTTTGTCTTTATAGGCCAACTACTTCTTTCACAAAAGACTTTTTGCATGATGCTGTCATAATGCAAAAGCAACTGTAGGTGATATGTGAACTGATTAGTGTGACTGTGTCCCAATAAAACTTTATTGACAAAAAACACATAATAAGCTGGGGTTTGTCAACCCCTGGCCTAACTTCTTAATGCTAACACTGAAAGCTTGGAGAAGGCCAAGAGAGAAAAGGAAGGGCCCCATGAAGAGCTCTGGGTCCCACCAACAGCTGGACCGGACGGAGAGAAAGACGGCCACGGCCCTGAGCTCTAGGGGTGCTTCTAATGCCTCTTCCCCACCTTCCACCACGTCCTCTCTGGTTCCGTGTTTCCAGTGACTGAAAACAAGATTAATAATTCCCATCTCCCACCAGTCCCCAACTTCCATCTCCTGGAGTCAAGGAGACTCTTCGCGGTTTGTCCCCCGACCCCCGCCTGCCCCGCCACTGTCCTCTCTTTCCCTTTTGTGCAGCCACCAGATGAATGTCACCCGGAGACACTGCCTGGAACCCGGGCAACTCCTGGCATAATTGCTAACCGAACTCCCACCTGCAAGCCTATTAGAGGGAAGGGGGAAGGGGCAAACCCACCTCCTGTCACTGGAGTGTTGCTGCTACCGTTGCTTTTATTCATTTAAAAAAAAAATGGTAGTTAATTTCTCCCCCTAAAAAAGGCCAGGGAACAATCTATTTAAATTATAGTGTTACAATGTGAAGCAAAGATGCAAAAGTCAAATACAATTTGGGTTATAATTAGCGACTTCCTTGTAGCAAGCTTCTCTGGGAGGTACGGGCTTCCTCTGCCAGCTTGCCGAATGGTCTGAAGCCCCTTCACTCTCTGAGGCCACTGGGTGCCACTTGGGAGGGGGTGGCTTTGGGTGGGAGGGGTGTGTGTGTGTGTGTGTGTGTGTTTGGTTGTGTAAACTGAGGTAGTTCAGAGCTACACAGAATCACAGGACTGTTAAGATATTTGTCTGTTAGGATATTATCATGATTAAAATAGTAGGGAATGTCATTTAGGTAAAGTAAGCTACCGCCGACGGGGAAATCACATAAACTGGGTTTTGGAATCTTCCAGGACTATGTTCGCATTTACTTAACCCCTGTGCCTCAGTTTCCTCATCTGTAATTTCGGTATCATCCCACCTATCCCAGGAAGGGTTATGGGGAGAAAATGCACAGTATGACGCATGCCCACGGAAGAACCCAGCACGGAGTGGGTAACACAGTGGACCCTTTGAATCCCGTCTCTGCCCTTGCCAGCTTCATGACCTTGGACAATACCCTTGATTTCTCTCGGCTCTGGTTTTCTGGCTCAGGTAATAAGGGGTCAGTTATGATGCCTGCCTCCTCCAGAGGCTGCGAAGATTTGACCAGGTCACACTCAAAGCCCCATGGGGACCTAGTGTGAGCTCACTAATTGGCAGTTATTGCCATCCACACATTCAAGGCAGGATAGCTGCTTCCTCTGTTTTTCCTTCCCTTTCAGCCTCCTAAGTTTTTATTTGAGTTTCCCTATCTGCCCATCAGAAAGCACATTTCCATTCCTTCATTTTAAAAGACTAAGGTAGCCCATATTGTTGCAATTGTATGATTTACCACTCTAGACTCTTTTTTTTTTGGAAGTGAAAACTGCCTTTTCACTTCCAAAACAAGCCTGCAACCCTTAAGCCCTCCAAGCACACTGGTCCTGATGGCCCAGTGGTTTGTTGTGAGCTGTGCAGTCTGAAAGTCTTGGTTTATGGAGAAAGAACTTGCCCATATAGCTTCCACCTCAAGGACACTGAGACTGCATAAAAGTCAGGTCCTCAAGCCCAGGTACGTTTTGTTCCTGATGCCAGAGGGATGGTTTATTCTCCAGGTGGTAATGACCTTCTGTCTGGAGCCCAGATGTCAGGAAGCCCAGAACGGCTCTGTGGGAACTCCGTGCTGCTTGGCCCACAGCCTCCAGAGAGTCTGGTTTCTGTCCGCAGGGGGCAAAACCCAGCCTCTGAGCACCTGCAGAGCTTGTGCAGTAAAATTGATCCCAGCTCTCTATCAAAGCTCTGTAATTTGCCAATTTGGCAGGCTCCACATTCCTTAGGGATGCAAAGGTAGGAATTCAGACCCCCCGGTGAGGGCATCCTGACCCCTGGACTGGAGCTGGCAGGAACACATAACACTGCCTGCCGAATGTGCACGGTGCCGGGGGCGGCAGGAGAAAACGAGATAAAAATGAAGACTTTGTTTTTCAAAAGTCTGGAAGTCTTTGTGAGAATAAGGTCCCTGAGTGGCTGAAACCTCTGGCTAAAAACCAAAACAGACCAGCAAAGAGACTTGGAGTCTCCAACCGTATACCCCAACGTGCTCCTAAAAGCATGGAATCCGGGGTGTGTTTATTTCAGTGCAGAGATAACCCTGGGTAAGTGGATTCTGAAAACTGCTACAGAATCCACGAGATAGAAGGAAGAGAAAAAGGACTGTAGAAGCAAACAGAATACACAGGGAAGGGCATGGTGCACTGGAAATTCCAAGGACCTCCCCATCCTGGGTTCTGCTGTGATACTCACTGCATGACTCAAGCAAGTCAGTTGCTCTCTCCGTGCCTCAGCACCATGCACGATGGAAGCAAGTAGACCAGATGGTCATTCTAACCTTCTATGAATCTCTGCACTGTCTCACTGAAGCATCCAAGCTGTCTTTTCTGTGAACCTGAGATACAGTCTCCTTCAAAGGGCTAAAGTTCCTAATTTTACCTCTTGTTTATTTAATAAAAGAAGGTTCCAAGATTAAGTCAGAAGTCATAAGCTCAGTATATTCAGGTGCTAGGCAGATAAGCAGATACCAAAAATGAATAAAATGGCAGTAAACAGGAGAACATGTGGAATTCCTAATTGCTGCTTACTCTTAAGAAAAAAAAAAAACACGAAAGGTGTTATAATAGCGGTTCAGAAATCCAAAGTAGCAATGATTGGATGGACTGACAGGGGCCGCTTCCTTTGGACAGACCACGTGTTCTCTCATCTGCTACAGGGTCCCCACTCAAGGGTTACATGGCATCACCCAAGGGTTACCTGGCATCATCATGCCTGTAATTTTATAATCCCCATAGTAATGGAGAAAATTATTTATTTTACCTGTGTCTCTAAAATGAACGGATCTCTTTTAAACATTCATGTTATTTGCCTTGACTCGAGAGTATCTGAGCTTTCAACTCCTGGCATATGTGGTCTTTTCAAATATGTGCAATGAAGAGAATAGTCTAGGTGAATTCTTTGACTCCTTCCAGCTCTAATACGCGAAGGTTTTAGCTGAACCACCTCTGCAACCTCTCTTAACAGAGAATGGCCAACTTCTTTCTCTAGGCTTGAATTCAAAAAGAACGCATAACTCAAACAAACTCACCATAAACCTAAACAGTGTGTGGCCATGAATTAAGGGTATAAAATGATGGCTGGCTCATGAGTGACTCAAACACTGCCCACAAAAAGAATTAATGCCTGCTTCTAAGTTCATTTAAAAACAAACAGAAGTGCAAAACCCTGCCAAATGGGGCTATGAGCTATGCAAAGGTAATTCAGTCCTTGGTATATAGCTCATAGACAGTTGACTTCATCTTCAAACTCTCCAGCCATTATCCCAATGATTTAAAATTATCCTGTGTGTTAAGACTTGCCCAAGACTAACACCTCAATCAAAGATAGAGACTGCTTAGTCATCCTGACAGGGTAAATTGATGGCAATAAATACAAGCATGAATAAGCACAAAGCACCAAGTGACGGGAAGGACACCATGAGACTTCTCAGATGGCTGCAAGACTGGCAATGGAAATGAAGTCCCCCTAAGGACACATTAAATCAAACCCTTAGAAGATGCCTGATCTCCCCTCATTTAGCAAAAGCAAGATGTCCTCGGCCCTTACAAACAAACCTTCAGTCATTTCTTTCCCGAATAAATCCTACCTTGTTTGCCCATGACCTAGACTTAGGTCAACGGCCAACTTGTACTCATCAGTTGTACTCAGACGTGAATGACTGAAAACCGTTTGTCTATAAATAAATATGAACATTATTTTTAAAATAAATCTGGGCACTTGAGTCTTAGCCGGATTAACTCACAACATTTCACAATTCTTAAGATGGATTTATTCTCCTTGGGAAAAAAAAAAAATGTCACATGAAGAATTCAGGACCGAGGAGACCACTCTGATTTCTCATTATGGATAATGTGATTTTCTCATCACTAAAATGGCCTGTCTCGTAGAGTGTTTACTAAGTGCCTATCACTGTGCTAAGCCCTTCATGGATCTACTATGGTATTAGGACTTCACAACTTCTCTAAGTCTCACATACACATAAATGAAGAAATTGAGGCTCAGAGAGGTTATATAACATGCCTGCGGTCCCACTCTGGGTCAGAGCTGGAACTCCAAGCTCTGCACCTAGATTCTACTCTGCTTCTCCTGATAGCACCTGGGGATATTCAACCAGTGATTTTTTTTTTTTTTTTTTTTGACCTATCAAGAGAAACTTCAATGCTGCCAGAATCGAAGGCTGAAGTCCCAGAACTAAAAAAAAAAAAAAAAAAAAAAAACCCATCATACACGTGGGTCTTCCATGCTCAGAGCCTTGCTGCTCCCCCTACACTCATCCTAAGTTGGGATCAATCTCGCCCTTTAGTCCCTCATGACTGGCTGCTCTTTCATGAGCAGGGTCTTTAGCACAGTAAAAGGGCCCTGGTCCTGGGCAGTAACGAAGGCCTTTCCTTGATCCTGAAAGCCCAGGGCCATTTATTCCAAAGAGTATACAAGAAGCATCTGCCTAATACACGAGCTCGTGAGGAAACAAGAGACGGTACCTGTGTCTTCAAATTAAATGCGAATCTTAGGAAAATAGAACTGCTGTTGACAAAACAGCTCAGCCACACCGTCATCGGAAAGGACAATTTTGAAGTCAGCAGAACGTGTTATTGGAGTTTGCTCAAGGCACGGGTCTCAGACAGGAGCACACGCCGAATCTGTGACATCGCACGTGCTTGGGCCTGCTGGGGCCTTCCCGGGGTGAGCGGAGCGATTCCCCCCACACAGAACGTTCCTTTCTGCGACAGGGATCTATTCAGGAAAGAGGCCAGTGTGGCCGGGCGTGCCTGGGGGACGTCTTGGGGACTTCCGGCCCTTCCTGATTCTGGCCTTGAGTCTGGCATGCCTGGTTCTGGGCTCCAGCTCCTGTTGGCAACCCTGACCTTTAGTGAGTTACTGGCCTCAGCCAGGAGCCTACCGGTGCAGTTACTCTGCACCTATAACATGGCATGATGACACTTCATACATACTATTTTTAGGGCAGGGAAGAGGCAAGATTAGTTGAGATTGTGCATGTGAAGTGCTTAAAATACAGTCTGACATTTAATGAGCAAAAATTATTATTTTTGAAACTATTCTTTCTTGTGTCCCGTTTCGACGTCCTTACTTGCCCTATTTTTAGACGCGACATCCTTCCACGATTTTGCCAAACTTTCAACGTAAGTATGTGAGGCTGAAATCCTCCTCCAAGGAAAGGCCCTCTGGTGCTCTGTGACCCACCGATGGTTGTTCAGGAGGGAAGCGGAAGGAGGTTTGAGAAAGGATGGGAAGGACAGAAATAATGAGAGCAGAGGAGTCCTATGACCAGCGTGAGGTCCTTCAGCTTGTAAGTGGTGGAGCAGAAGGTCGAATCCTGACGAGTTTGGGGCCAGGTACTTAACTACACCCGCTTATCCGGATTAGACTGAGCAGGGATGGTGACACTAGCCACGGGGAAAATTTGGGGCCTCTTGCCCTGACCTCAGGCACTGGTTTATTGAAGCCACTGGCCAAGAAACTTTCTGGGGGACAGCTGGAGACTGGAGAAAGAGCCTGGGCTTTGACAGCAGGCAGACATGGGTGACACCCTTAGCCTCTTTGTCTCTTTACTTCCCCAGTGTAAAATGAGGGGTACTATGAATAATACCACTTAAAAGGTTTGGTGTGAAAACAAAAGAAAACGAGGAGTGAAGGCCTAGCGTAGTCTGTGGACCAAAGCAGGCCTCCACTAGTGACAGCACACCTTCGTGTTTCTTCTCCCTGACACCAGACAACTTTTAAGATACTTTCACTTGTCAAAGAGAGGGACAGCCATACCCGAGCACACACAGTCGAAATGGCCATGAGCCAAGAGTCCGGCCAGCGCACTGTGTTGGCAAGAGTGTGGGCGGCAGGCTTTCTCAGGCACTTCCCGTGAGGGTGCACGTTGGTGCAAACTCTCCGCAGGTAACTGGTCAATGTCTGCATTTTAGATCCATGCACCTTTTGGCCATTCCTACACAGGGACACTCAGAGATAGACAGCAATATATGTACAGCCTCCTAGGGAGTAACAGCATTGAAAAATAAAACCAAGAAACCACCTCCATTCCATCAGTGGGATATCCCTATATGTAAGAATACACACGAATATGAAAAAGAATGCCACCGGATCCCCAAGTACGATACAGAATGGTGCCTCAGGTATAAAAAGGTGCCGAAGTGGGTGCTTGGTACATTTCAGTTCTTTAATTTTGAGAGTGCAACCAGTGAGAAGCTAGAAGATCTAAAGGTTGAATCAGAGGCAGATGATAGAGACAGAGAAGCAGGCATATGCTTGCACTTGCATGAAACACTTCTGCAAGGAAATGTAAGGGATTAGGAACTGTTACTTCTGGCAGAGAGACTATGAACTGGGGGTTGTGAGTGTCGGGAAACTTTAGTTTTCATTTTACATCCTTTTCTGATATTTCGCTTTTTAAACCATAAGCCCGAGTTGCTTTAATAATAATAATAATAGCTAGTTAATAAAAAGGAATGTACTGAACAAGTTCTCCCTGTTCCTTAGCTATTTAATTGGCTTCGACGTCCGAACCAGCATGCAAAGGGTTAAGAACGGGACATCATCACCAAGTGATGTCTTATCTTCCTAAAAGTATCAATGAACTATCAAGACACAGGTAACACTGCAGTGGGAAGTGGCTGAGGCCAAAGAAGAACCTGGCTCCTTAAATAGCCCTTCTCCCTCTTCCCAGAGCCCAGAGCTTGGGGACCCAGTTCGGGCACCCACCTTCTTTCTCCCAGCAGGGCCCAGAGCTCGTGGGAAAGTGGTGGGAGCCTTTTAAACACACTGCAGAGGTGTTAAAAATAGAAGTTAAGTTGCTATTGGAGATACATGGAGAATTCACCACTTGCAAATCTCTAATTATAATATGTCAAGAGTAAAATACCTTGTCAGGAAGAGGATCCAATATAATACAGTATTGGCTCTGTCAGCACAGTGATCCATGATGTGTTTGGAGGCCTACATTAAATAGAAATTCAGCAGAAAAAATGTCCCGCAGGGACTCATCCCGGCCCGTGGGGAACTGAAAGGATGACCTGGTAAGTCTTTTCTGTCTGTATTTTGCTTTGCTCTGGCTGGGAGCTCTGGGTGCATTCTGCTTCCCTTCTACAGATTCTGCACTTCGTGTTAAATCATGTGCATATATTAGATGTTCTTGGAGCCCAACAGATGGATGGATGTTTTCTCTTACCCAAAAGAACTTAGTTTCTCAAAGAAATAACGGCCGCCACAGTGCCCTTAGAATGACATTAAGCACCATGGAGACAGATGTCAAAGGACAGCAAGTCATTCCAGGGACTACCCTACCTGGTGGGGAATGACTTAGGTGTTCTCCCAACAACAGCTCTGTAGACTGAAGCAGGGCTGTGCACCCAGGTCTGAGGAGAACCATAGTTCTGACCTGCTTTGAGGTTAGAGTCCCTCCCTAGGAAACTCCGAACCTGGAGGGAAGAGAAGGTGCACCCAGGGAATGCACGCAGCGGCCAAGGCCACTAGACGTAAACTGGTCATAGACCACATTCTGCTGGTTCAGAGCAGGAAAAGACAACTAAGAACTAAGTCGCAAATAGAAACAGCAGCTTATTTTATTTTCTGGTTTGGCCAAAGAGAGATAGGTATATATGTACGTAATCATCTGCAGGAGCAAACCAGAAAACAAGACGGCTCCTTTTATGATTCCAGCCCTGACCCAAGAGCAGGTAGGAGTTCAAGTCCCCAAATTTCCTTCAGGATCTGTCCCAAAGCCCACCTGCTTCAGCCTCTGATGGCTTTCTTTCCTTTAAAACCCCTGTAGGAGTGTGCACCACTCACAGGTCGCTAGAGAAGACGAAACAATTGCTAACTAGTATCAGTGCACCTGCACGTACGATCTCCACAACACTGAGGTGCCCCTCCCCCACCATTCAAATAACCTCAAGAGGATTCCTGATAGGTTTGCCCAAGGTCAGGAATCTTCCCTTGTTTCCTAAGTCCTCTTCTCAATCTCTTGTCCGTAGATAACGCTGCCTTCATGAGTGAGAAGATGAAGGCAAAACTGAACGATCTCCTCACGTCATCTCTTGACTTCGGAATTTCACTGCACTCTCCCTACATTTACCCTTCCTTCTCTTTTCTGTTTCAACATGAAAAGTGCTTCCAAACGTTCTCAGAAGCCTTATTTGGAGTGACCCGAAACAGAAAACAACCCAAACAACCGTGAGAATGGAGAAGTAAACAATGGAGAAGTAAACTGTGGCGCATCCACGCAACAGAATGGTACCCAGCGAAGGAAAGGAACTACGGATGGACACGACGATATGATCGATGCAAGAATGATGCTGCTGAGTGAAAGATCCACAACGAAAGGAGCCAATTTTCGTTTGATGCCAATTACATAAAATTCTAGAATCTACAGACTAAGCTACGGTGAGAAGAGCAGATCCGGTGGTTGCCTGGGAATGAGGGAGAGGACACGGAGGGGACGATGACAAAAGGGCAAGGGAGGACTTTGGGACAGTGGAGACGCTCACTCCCTTGACAATGGTTCTGCATATATGTATGTTTGTAAAAACTCAACCAAAGTGTGCATTTCAAATATGCAGTTTAGTGTATGCCAATAAGGCTACAAAAATTGAAGTGTTTTGTCTTTTTTTCCCTTAGATGACCTACTCTATCCAAATACCCTTGGCCCTATTACTTCTCATCCTCTCTAAAACATTTCGTGCCTTTCTTTCCTGAATAGTTATCCGGTCCCATCTCTTGCTTCCTTTTCCGTCTGTGCCCCGTAGGGACTTTATCATCGGCGTAAATCAGTGAGCCTAAATCAACTGCCCCACAAACTGCTTTCTCTCTTTGCTCCTTGGCTGCAGCCATGATGGGCAGTGGACACCCATCTATTCCTCAGCTCTCGTCTCCCTAGCACCTCTCCCCACTACCCAAGCAAAACCGCTTCTCCCGGTATTCGCTGATACCCAAACCACCAGCTTCGAGAATGTCTTCTCAGTGTACACCCTTGGGGCCCCCACGCACACCTGCTGGAACCCCCAATCTGAATATCCTGTTGATGGCTTATTCAGTAGCTCCTCCTCCTCCAAACCTCACCCTTAAAAGGTCTCCAGTGCTCTGTGCTTGCCTTTCTCTTCTCCCCCAGCACTTGACAAACACATCAGCATAAGCCTCTCCACGCAGCGGCTCGCTGCACTACCTGTAGCTCTGACTACTTCCGTCCGTGCGGTTCCTTAAATGAGTTGTTCTGGAGGCACCTTTTGTCCAGGATGCTGGTGAAACAATCCTCATTCAATGTACTGGGGTATGAAGCTCCTCCGGGGCCCCAGGGCTGAGGCTCTCAGCTCAGCCTCGGCCACTGAACGAAGATGCCGCCACCACCATGCGAGGCAGGGAGATGAAGGGACTCCTGGGCCTCGCACGGGACCAACCCAAGAGCCCATCATGGACCTGCTGGTTGTGACGACAAGAGCCTGCACATGCAGGCAGAGAACGGAGGTGCACAGAGCAGCAGAGATGGACCCTGCTGGCCCCTGACGGACGTGCGCCAAGAACCAGGCTGTGCACACAGTGAACCTCCCCCCTGCACTCCGTGCTGTGAATGCGCCTACACGTGTCCTGCTGAGTTTTTGGTTCTGCATCAACAGAAGCCTCTGCAACGTACGCTCCTCCCATGGCGACTCTGAGGCAGAGCCCTCAGAAAGCGTTCTCTCCTCCCGTCACCATGATGCATAAAAAAAAAAGCTGTGAAAAACCTCGCTCCGGAATCTGGCGCATTACTGTAGTTAACAGAGCTCACGCCCCAAGTTCTCTAGTGGACCCAAATCTCTCCAAGGCAAGAGAACTCGTCGGCTCCTCGTTTTATCTCGCTGCAGAGCCCGGGCACGGTGGACGCTCGACGCGCCATTTAAATTGAATTGTGTTGGTCTCTCAAGTGCTCTTTTCGCAGGACGAGGATGTCCAGTATCTCGGCTTCCCAACTGGAATAAGATCCCTTTGAGCGAGGCATCATTAAATCTTTCTTTTCACGTCTCGTTTCGTACCTCTTCCGGCTTAAACTCTTTTCTATTGCTTCCCATATCCGCTAACTTGGAATCCCAAGCCTTTGTTGGACCCACCTCACCTGTAGGATATAAAAATCCCTGCTAATTGCTCCTACTTTATTTATTTATTTATTTTTTTGCAACAGCAATCTCAAACCCCCTTTGCCATGCCCTAAACACACTGGCCTCCTCTTAAAGTTTGGAATGAGCTGAGATCTTTTCAACTGTAGGACCTTAGACCTTGGTATTTCCTCTGCCTGGAATGCTTTTGTCTTCTCACCTTAAATGTCATCTCCTTAAAGAAAAGTTCCCAGATCACCTGTTTGCAGGTAGCACCTCTGTTCTTTTTTTAGTCTTCCCACAACACCCCTATTTTCCTTAAGAGCATCTACCAACACTTGGCGGCGAGCACATGCTCACTCTTGGCCTCTCGTGCTAAGTTATAAGAGAGAAAGATCATGTTGCTTGGTTCAACTACATCACCTACTATAAGTCCAGGCCCTAAAGATGCTTAATAAGTATTTGTGAATGAATGAAAGAACGAATGAATGAATCTTTCACAGCCATTAACTTATTAATAAATAATGTCTGATTGGAGCCTTTTTTTTCTTTAGTCTGAAAATAACCTACCCAGACACTACTCCCACTGATTATCACAATATAACCAGCAAACTGTGAACAACAATAGCATCACTATCACAGGTAGTCAACACAAAAACAATAAACACCTGCTAACCCAGCAAACCCATTTAATGAAACCATCCTTAAGACGCAGCATCCAAAGACAAAAAGGCCACGGCAGCGCTGCTCACAAGAGCCCAAAGCAGGAGACAACTCGAATGTCCACCTGCAGATGAATGTGGTACCCAAAAAATGTGGCGTATCCAGTGTCATATTTGACGTAAATGGACCCGACAACATCACACTGAGACAAAGAAGTCAGACACCAGAGGCCGTATATGAAGCAGACTGGTGGTTGTCAGGGACTCGGGGGAGGCAGGAGGGGAGAGTCTGCTTAATGGGTATGGGGTTTCCTTTTGGGGCGTGAGAATGTTGTGAAACTAGAGAATGGTGGTGGTTGCTCTACGTTGTGAATGTGCTCAATGCTACTGAACAGTGCACATTAAAACACTTAAAATGGCAAATTATACACGATAGTTATTTTAGCAAAATAGATTTAAAAATGAGATGGTGATTAAAAATGTCAGAATGGATACTATTTCTTAAAAATCTCCCAAACTAGCCTTCAAACAAACAAGGTACCAAGTAGCAAAGTCAGTCAGCGGTTACTTCTTATGATAGGAAATAAGTCGCAGTTCAAACTCACGCACTTCGTCCCAAATGCTGGTTTTCAAAAGGCCTGAGCACACAGCAAAGAGCAGAATTGCCTTGCACCTAGAAAACGCTCTGGCCCAGGGGCTTGGTGTGCACAAGCTTCTAAAGAATTCTGCAGAACAAGGTTTCCCAAATGTGTGGTCCACACAGATGCTGTGATAGGCATGATCATTTTAGACATTACACACATGAACACTGTTTAATTTTAATATAATTATTTTTGTTTAGGGTATCTTTGATGAATGGCCAATAACACTAGTTTTTTTATTTATAGTGATAAAATATTTCTGCTGTTTGTTTTCAATCCATTTGTGTGCAATAAAATGGACTCTTTCTGTTGTACAAAGTTGTATCACCGTCGCCATGGAGATACGGAAGAGTTCCCTTGTCCACCAACATGCTTTGGTGCTGCCCCTCTGTAGTTCACCTCGCTCCCTACTCTTTGAGCCATCAGTAAAAAGGAAGACACCAGGGACAAACACAGGCACATGGGTGAATTTTCATATTCATCAGCTAAGTTAAAGGAGGCAGACTCACAAAGTCAGGGAGGGGATGGGGAATAGCTGCAAACAGTGGTAACATTTGCTCTTAGGGTGATGGAGAAGTTCCGGAATTAGATTTGGGCGATGCCTGCACAACTCTGCAGATACACTGAAAGTCAGTGTGAGTTGCACGCCTAAAATAAGTGAATTTTACAGTATGTCAATTATAACTCCATAAGGATGTTACCAAAAAAAAAAAAAAAAAGATTCTATTGGGATGGCATTCTGGGTAAAGCAAAACTATACGGAAAATAGATGGACGCTTCCCTTTACAAATAAATGCAGTTCACAGGAAGCGTGCAGGAAAGAATACCGGTAAATGAGGTTGCCTTTGGGAAGCTGCCATGAAAAGGATGGTCTTAGGGACCCATTTGCCCTCCAGCGGGCTTTGGTAGACAGAGGTGCACCCATCCCCGCCGTCACTCCCGTGCCCCTTGGGGGACACCCGCCCCAGCCCCGGCCCCCGGGGGAAGTGCCCACTTACTGTGGCGGTGCCGGAGACGGTCTGTGCGCTCGTGTCTGCCGGGCTCGGCTCGGAGTGGGACTGGGCGGGGGGGTACAGGTTTAACGTGTGCTCGGGGACGGTGGTCTGGCCGGTGTACTCTGGCGCGGGGTGGGGGTGAGGGGCCGTGTATTCCGCGGGGATGCCATTCTGCGGGGGAGCGAACTGGGCCGAGGCGTAAGGCTGAGCCATTGTGTCAGGGGCAGCTGCTGCTTCCTGATTACCCTGGAAAATCGGCAGAGCGGAGAGAGGAGAGAAAACCGTGAGTAGGCACCAAGCAGATCCTTGACCTCCCCCCGCCAGCCCCACGACCACTGTTCCCCGGACACCTTCTGAGAGCCAACAATCCCAGGTGATGACCACCAGACCCCATGAAGAAATAGTAACCGCCCTGCACGCCCATTTTACAGATGCAGTCACTGAGGCTCCCAAAGATAAAGCCATCTTCCCCGAGTCACTCAGCCTAATACTCAAAGGCTTGTGAGAGGATGTGTCCTACGGTACTGGATATTTCTGGCAGATCCTTTTTTTATTTCAGTCCCATTTTGGAAGCTGTGAGCATGGAGTTGTCCACAGTGACAGCAGAACCTTGATTGGATACTTAAAGTGCCAAGAGATATTAAAGTGAACGTGTGTGTTCTTGAGAGGAGAGACAATTTATCTAAGCATTTGAATTTAATCAAAGTTTTATGTGACTTGGCTCACGTAATGGACGCGGGAGAGTCCTTTCAATGGCGTGTGTGTGTGTGTGTGTGTGTGTGTGTGAGTGTGTGTGTGAGTGATGTTCCCAGTGCCAGCATGAGGAAGCCAGCGAAAATTTAGGGCCTAATTAGGACAAAGACAGCCCTTTGCGATATCCCCATTTCAAGCATTTCTGAAAAATATTGGACCTAACGCTTAGCCTCATTAGTCGGTGCCTCTCTGTCCCTAATGCCCTGTCTTATTTTTCACAGGCGCAGAGTGTTACATAACAATTCACGCCTCGGAATGGGGCAAAACATGCAGTAGGATAATTACAGACAATTCAAAAAAAAAAAATTTTAAGAAACACAACAGAAACCTGAATTCGAATGCTACCATTTCAGGAAACATTAATCTCTCTCTCCACCTCCACCCTGACAACTCTACCTCTCTACACACACACACACAGCACACACACCTGCACATACACACACACCTGCACATACACACACCTGCACATGCACACATACCTGCACATACACATACACTGCACATACACATACACAGCACACACACCTGCACATACACACACCTGCACACACACACATACCTGCACATGCACACATACCTGCACATACACATACCCCTGCACATACACATACACAGCACACACACCTGCACATACACACACCTGCACACACACACACACCTGCACATAAACACGCACCTGCACATACACACACACCTGCACATAAACACGCACCTGCACATACACACCTGCACATACACACACACCTGCACATACACACACACCTGCACATACACACACACCTGCACAT
>VSMD01072714.1:0-10390 GCA_008750895.1 Mirza zaza
AATGTGCCATTGGCTGGATGTTCTACGGTTTGCTTAACCATTCATCTACTGAAGGACATCCTGGTTGCTTCCAGTTTTTGTTGATTATGAATAAAGTTGTTATATACATTTGCAGGCAGGTTTTTGTCTTGGCATTATGTTTCCAAAATCATCTGAGTAAATACCTAGGAGCATGAATACTGGATTGCATGGTAAGACTATGCTTAGCTTTGTATGAAACTGCCAAACTGTCTTCCAGAGTCTACACTTCCTATGAGTCTTAGAGTTCTTTGTGCACTTGGGTACAATTCCTTTATCAGATATGTGTTTTATAAATATTATCTCCCAGTCTGGGGCTTATCTTTTGATTCTCTTAAGTGTCTTTCATAGAGCAGAAATTTTTAATTTTAATAAAGTACTACTTATCAATTTTTTTTTCTTTCATAGATTATGCCTTTGGTGGTGTATCTAAAAACTCATTGCCAAATCCAAGGTCACCTAGATTTACTCCTGTTTTCTTCTAGAAGGTGTATAGTTTTGCATTTGAGGTTTCGGTCTATGGACCATTTTGAATTAATTTTTTGTCAAAGATGAAAGATCTGTGACTCGGTTCATAACTTTGCACGTGAATATACATTAGTTGAAAAGACTATCCTTTCGCCATTTAGTTGTCTTTGCTCCTTTGTCAAAGATCATTTGTGTGAGTCTATTTCTGGGTTTTCTATTCTGTTTCATTGATCTATTTGTCATTCTTCCACTGCTTTGATTACTGTTAACTTTATAAAAAGACTGGAAATCAGGTTGGATGACTCCTCCTTCAACCTTCTTGTTCTTCAGTACTTTCGGTTATTCTAGGTTTTTCACATTTCCATATAAACTTTAGAATCAGTTTGTGGATCTCTACAAAAATAGCTAGCTGGGATTTTGACTTGGAGTCCATTGAATCTATAGGTCAAGTTGGTAAGATCTGACATCTTAACAATATTGAGGCAGCGTGTTTGATGGTCTCAGGGACCTGTGTCTTGCTTCAACAGTGTTTGGATGGAACAGACCCCGGAATCCCTCTCTTCCAGCCTCTGACCACCTTTCAATCTTCTCTCTACTTGCATTCTATGGGACCATTTTCTCAGCTACCTCCTGCTTCTGGGACAAGCCAACACCATTTTTGCGGTTAGCTTCTTATTGCCCACCAACCACGAACTCCCAGAGTCATCAGAATTATTCCTAGGAGGTGGAGGCAGCTGTCAGCTGCCTGAATTTGCATCTGCAGGCCTCCTACACCCACCTCTCCCTGAGGGTTCTACCTGCACCACAAGGACGTGGCTCTGGAACGCCTGGACTGCTGCTTCCTCAGATTGGCCCAGGAGAAGCACCAAGGCAGCAAGTGACTGAAAATGCAACACCATCGTGGTGGCCGCACCCTCTTCCAGGACACCTGCAGAAGTCATCTCAAGGTGAGTAGGGTAAAACCCTGGCCACTATGTAAGCCACATGGATCTTCATGCCCTGGTTCTGCCCACACAGATCCTCATATCTGTGACTTACTGTAGAGCCACTTCCTACTGTGTTTCCCCAAAAACAAGACAGGGTCTTATATTTATTTTTCCTCAAGAAGACACCCTAGGGCTTATTTTCAGGGGATGTGTTATTTTTTTTAAGTACGGTACAACAATCTACATTTATTCAAATATAGTTAAGTCATCTTCTTCTGGAACATCATCATAACTCTCCAAACCCCAAATTCCATCCTAAATTTCTTGTGACTCTATTTCCTTTAGAAATAGGCCCCAATCTCTCCTGTCGAGCAATAGAGCTCTCATGGGCAGATGAGAAGGTCTGCTCCTCTTCTTTACTGCTCTGTGATGAAATGCATAGGTTGTGCAGATACGCTGCGTAGCCATGCCCATCACTAGGTCTTATTTTCAGGGTAGGGTTTATATTGTGTAAATGCTTAGAAATCCTGCTAGGGCTTATTTTATGGATAGATCTTATTTTCAGGGAAACACTGTAGATGAGGACATTAAACTCATCAAGAAGACGCGCAACCACCTGACCAACCTCCACAGTCTGGCTGGGTCCGCAGGCTGGGCCAGGCGAGTATCTCTTGGAAAGGCTCTCTTTCAAGCACCACTAGCGGGGTGACCTCTGAGGGGCCCCTCTCAAAGTATCAGGGCTTCTGCCTGAGCTGGTCCCTCCAGCCAACAGACAGCTATTTAACCACCCCAGAGCCCTCTCCCAAGTCTTGGACCAAATGGAAATAAAGCTTTTATTGCAGCAAACAACAAGAAGAACGACAAAAAACTAAAACAACAACAACAAAATTGAGTCTTCCAATCCATGAACACAGAATCTCTATTTGTTTAGATTTTTTACTTCTTTGATCATCAGAGTTTTATAATTTTCTGCTTATAAATCCTACACATTTTGTTAGATTTATGCCTAAGCTTTTTTTCCTTTTTTGGGGGTGGGGACGGTGCTATTATAAATGGTACTACAATTTTTTTAAATTTCAAATTCTAATTGTACATTGCTGGTACATACAGAAACAACTAACTTCTCTATCTTACACATTTTGTTAGATTTATGTTTAAGCTTTTTTGTTCTTCTTTTGGGGGGGGTGCTATTATAAGTGGTACCACAATTTTATTTTAACTTCAAATTCCAATTGTTCATTGCTGGTTCATAGAGAAACAACTAACTTCTGTATACTATATATTAGCCTTGCATCCTGAAATCTTGCTCTACTTGATTATTAGTTCCAGGAGTTTTTTGGTGTTTTTTTTTTAAGTCGATTCTAGCAATTTTCTACATAGACAATCATGTCATCTGTGAACAAAGTCAGTTTTATTTCTTCCTTCCCAATATATACAGTTTTAATTTCCCTTTCTTGTCTTACTGCACTAGCTAAGTCATCCAGTATGATGTTGAATAAAACTGACGAGAGAAAACATATTTGCTTTATTCCCAATCTTAGGGCAAAAGCATGGTTTCTCTCATTAGCTGTAGATTTTTTTGTAAGATGTTCTTTATCAAGCTGAGGAAATTCATCTCTAATCCTAGTTTGCTAAGAGTGTTATCATGAATGGATGTTGTATTTTGTTAAAAACTTGTTTAGTACTAATTTCTGGACTTCAAATATCTCTTCTTTGTATATTTCTTCAATTCTGCTCTCTCTTCACTCCTGACATTCTAATTAGATGTTATACCTGTTGAAAACACTTCACAATTCTTGGATGTTCTGTTGTCGTTGTTTTAAACTCTTTTCTTTTTGCATTTCTTTCTGAGAAGTTCCTGTGGACGTATTTTCAAGCTCACTGATTCCTTCCACGGCTGTGTCCAGCTTACTGAATTGCACATCAAAGGCATTCTTCACTTATGTTACAGTTTTTTAGTTCTAGCATTTCCTTTTCATTCTTTCCTATAGTTTCCATCTCTCCGCTTACATTATCCATCTGTTCTTTCAGTAGATGATTATCTACTTTTTCCATTACAGCCTTTAACATATTAAGCATAGTTACTTAAAATTTCCTGCATAGGTTGGACATGGTGGCTCATACCTATAACCCTAGCACTCTGGGAGGTGAAGGCAGGAGGATTGTTTGAGGTCAGGAGTTTGAGACAAGCCTGATTAAGACCCCCATCTCTACAAAAAATAGAAAAATTATCTGAGCTTGGTGGCTTATGCCTGTAGTTCCAGTTACTTGGGAGACTGAGGCAGGAGGATCACTCAAACCTAGGAGTTGGAGTTTGCAGTGAGCTATGATGATGCCACTGCACTCTAGCTGTGATGATAGAGCAAGACCCTGTCTCAAAACAAACAAACAAACAATCAAACAAATTTTTCATCCCTGATAATTCCAAAATCTGTGTCATAGCTCAGTCTTGTCCTGATACTTGCTTTGGAGACACGTCAGACTATGTTTTCTATTCCTTTTAGCATGACTTGTAATCTTTTGTTGTAAGCCAGGTATAATGTACTGGGAATAAGAACTTGGATAAAGAGGCCTTTAGTAGGAGGTTTCATGTTAATCTAGCTAGGAGTTTGCTATATTTAATATCTGCTGTAGCAGTAGGTGCCAGAGGCTTCAAATTCCTCTACAGTCCCTGTTTGTGTCTCCTCTATTGTCTTTGGGCTTCCCTGAGAACTCCCACCTCAGATAGAGTGTGTATGTCACAACTCTTTTGGCTTAAGCCATTAATTGTACTGACTCCTGCTGGTGTGGTGGTAAGACGTGGGGGAAAGGAAGCATTCTATTATGATTAAATCTGTCTTTCGGTGAGCCCTTGTCCCTGGCCTGTGACCCTTACAAGTGTTTTGCAGTTTCTTCCCCTTTCCCCCTTAGGTGGGACAGTAAGACTAGAGGGGGCTGGAGTCAGAGAAATGCCCTTCCCCCAGGTGGGACAAGGCTCTGGTAAAGTCTTTTCCCCCAGATAATAGGTCTTTGTTACAAAGAAGGCTCTGGGCATATTTCACAATGCTTGCTCTTCTCCTCTTCCTGCCAGAACTAATATGAGAACTTTCATATTCCCTTTGTCCAATGCTTTTATCTGGACTTATTCACTGGGTCCACTTTGACATGCTAGTGCTTAATTATTATCAGAAGGGCTGGTACTAGCATAAGTGGACATAATAGAGACAAATTGTCCAGGACTGGAAGGAACAGTTTGCTTCAGAGAGGGAACAATCACTTGTCAGGAAGAGAAGTAAATTACTGTTATCTTACACCACACAAACATACAAAGGTTAATGACTGGAATAACTGACACTCATTCTAGAAGAAAAAAATTCTTAGTTCTGATTCCTTTTTAGTTCTACATATATACATAGCATAACAGCATATCTTAATGTCTTTAACAATGCAGCTAGGAATCATTCAGAAATCATTTACTATCATTAAAGGGATCATTAATTTGTGTGATATAAATGTATTATGCTAAACTATTAAGAAATTAATAATCAGCTTACATCAGAAATCTCATTTCAAAAACATGCAAATGATTTACCAAATCAACCTCCATATGGCCTACTGACATTATAGATAAGATATTCAAAGTGAAGAAATAAATAGGGAAAATTTTCAAGGATAAGGATCAATATTCTAGGTATGTACACTTATTTTAAAATGTAGAGATTCTGACTGAGAAGGGATGGGGTAGGATCTACAGACGATGTTTTCAAAGTAAGCGTATCAGGTGGTTTTGATGCAGGTAGTCAGAGGATGACACTTTGAAATATTATGCTCTAAAATGATGAAAATAAAGAATATGTTCAAGTATATTTATATAATTATTTTTTAGTTTTAATACTCTTCTGAAATTATAGAATCATCTCAACTTACATACTTATTTTAAGTTTTTCACATAATTGTTTCATACCTTCCCTGATTGTCTTCTAATAACAGAAAAGCATGCCAAGGGAGTGGAAAAACAGAAAGCTAGAGAAAGCAGAACTTAGTTCCCTGTAAATTAAGAGCACAAAGTTGTCAGACTGGATAAAATGCTATGATAAATAGTCAAAATTAAAGCTATAAAATATAAAGCCAAGTTTAAAAAATCAAGCTGCAACCAAAGAAAGTTTGACTCAAAGTCAAAATACAGACATGCCTAGTACAAATTTATACAGTGTTCAGGGCTAAAATCATACCACATAGAAGGACTAAAATAAAATCTCTCCCTGTAGCCTAATTCTGTATGTTTAAGATTGTTCTTGTACTGCTTGGCTTCTGGACTATATTTGAAACTCATTTCAAATATCTTTGCTCATATTTCACTAAAAAAAAGTTTCCCTAAAAATATGAGATTTAAAGATGTCACTATCTTTTCATATCTTATGTTGTCTTCTTATAACTAATATAACTGGTCTTTTATATAGTAGATCAGTTGATGGGGTGAGAATTTAATGTACATGTTTCCATAGAATTTTTTATGTATACAAAGCACACCATTTTTGGAAGGGTGACTAACCGAAGGATAGATACTCTCTCAGGACAGACACTGGGCTCAGAAAGGAATCAGTGTACCACCTATACTTCTGCATGCCAGCATCAGTCAGTGAGAGAACCACCAACTGCTGAACCACTGACTGAAATTCTGCTTTGCAACCAAATCAGGTTTGGGCTTGAACTCTTGTTCTGCTACTCATTAACATGAGCAAGTTATTTAACATGTCTGAGACTCTGTAAAATATGGATAATTGGTTTTGAATGTCAAGATAATATCTGTGAAATGCCCTACTACAGAGCCTAGTATATAGCAGTCAAAAAAATTTTTTTTAATATAGAACTTCCCTTCTCTTCTTGTCTGCTCACTATTTTTCTTGCTCATTAGTTTGGACCACAGAAGACCTTCTTTTCTTTAACCTTTACGTTGTAAAAACAAAGACACAGAAAGCCACATAAAAGAAAGGATTGAGAAGGGATGGGGTAGGATCTACAGACGATGTTTTTAAAGTAAGCATATCAGGTGGTTTTGATGCAGGTAGTCAGAGGATGACACTTTGAAGTTCTCCTTTCTCTAGCGAATCTTCCACTCCCTTGGCATGCTTTTCTGTTATTAGAAGACAATCAGGGAAGGTATGAAACAATTATGTGAAAAACTTAAAATAAGTATGTAAGTTGAGATGATTCTATAATTTTAGAAGAGTATTAAAACTAGAAAATAATTATATAAATATACTTATAAAGTCTTGCTTAATGAGTTGTAAGGCAAACACGTTTCCACTATCCAGGTTAAGAAACAGAACTTGGCCAGCCTTCCCAGCAGGTCCTTCAGTGCCCTGTCGCAGCCTCGACCTCCTCTTTTCCTCCAAAAGTAAATACTCTCCTGACTTTTATAGGAATCACTTCCTTATGTTTGCACGCAAGTGTACATTCTTAGACACTACAGTTTAGAGTTGCCTATTCCTAAAAAATTTTGTGTCTTCTAAATTTCTTTTAATTTACAACTTTTCCCCTGCACCCAGGTCTTTTCCTTAGAGTTGATTTGTTGAAGAATCTGGAGCATTTTGACCCATATGTGGCACTTCCCACAGTCTAGATTTTGCTGAATACATTCTTTATGGGAAGATTGTGTTTCTCCATTCTTTGTGTTTCCCACAAATTGGCAGCTTTATCCAGAGGCTTGATCAGACTCACGTAAGATCCTTTTATGTTCTTTTATCAGGAGCTCATAATGCCTGTTTGTTTTTTTGTGATGTTAACAGCTATTGATGTTCAATGCCTAGAAGCATTAATTTACTGGGAGTTGCAAAATGAAAATACTCTAATTTTATCATTTTATTCAAAACTTTATTTTATTTCTATGTGCCAGCAACCAATACATATAAAATGAAATTCAAAGAATAATGCCATTTATAATAGCCTCAAAAGAACCACCAAACACACAGTGATAAAGGCAACAAAATATATGAAAGACTTCCACACTGAAAATCCACAAAATTTAAATGAAAGAAGTTTAAAAAGCATCAAATAAATGGTGAAATACACCGTGTTCTTGTACTAGAAGATTCATAATTACAAATCTATCATTTCCTCCAAAATTGATCCATAGAGTCAATGCAAACACAAAATCCCAGCAGGTCTCTTCTGTGTGCATGGAAATCCATTCTTTTTTATGTATTTCTCATTTCCTTTCAGTTTATTCCCTTCATTTTATAACTTCAGAAAATGAAGCTCATTCATTTTACAACTTTCTTATATATTTACTATCTATTATGTATATATATATATACACACACATATTTTTTGATAGAGTCTTGCTCTGCCGCCCTGGCTATGGTGCAGTGGCGTCATCACAGCTCACTGCAACCTCCAACTCCTGGGCTCAAATGATCCTGCCTCACCCTCCTAAGTAGCTGGGACTACAGGTGTGTGCCACCACGCCTGGCTAATTTTTTCTATTTTTAGTAGAGATGGGGTCTCACTCTTGGTCAGGCTTAGTCTCGAACTCCTGAGCTCAATTTTCCCACCTTGGCCTCCCAGAGTGCTGAGATTACAGGCATGAGCCACTGTGCCCTGCCATGTAATATATATATATATATACACACACACACATATATATATGTGTATATATATACATATACATATATAATATATATGTATGTATATATATATAAAATCTAAATTTTCTTCAAAATACTACCTTTGCTGCATCCCTTAAATATTGCTATGAAGTGTTTTCTTTAAGTTTGAGTTATTTTAAATGTACATTAATTATTCAGCAGTGTTTAAAATTTTCAAAATGTGGGGAATATTAAAAATTTATCTTTTTGTATTAAGTTCTAATTTCACTGTATTGTAATCAAAGATCATTCTTTATAATATCCATTTTTGAAATTTTTTGATGTAGTCTCTGATTTATTCATATTAATTTTTATGACTGTTAGTATATTTGAGAAAATGTATATTCTTAAATTATTAAATACAAAAATCTATATGTCTAAAAGGTCAAGCATCAAGCTTTTAAATTTGGAGGTTCAGATCTTCTATATTATTGATTTTCTGCCTTTTTGACCTATCGATATTAAATTTATCAACAATAATACAGAATGCTAGAAGACAAAAGCAATATTTTTCTAGATTTTGAAGAAAATATATTTTCAACCTTGAATTCTATATTCCACTAAACAATCAATCAAATGTATGGGTTAATAATGACACTTTGGGCCGGGCGCGGTGGCTCACGCCTGTAATCCTAGCACTCTGGGAGGCTGAGGCGGGTGGATTGCTCGAGGTCAGGAGTTCGAAACCAGCCTGAGCAAGAGCGAGACCCCGTCTCTACTATAAATAGAAAGAAATTAATTGGCCAACTAATACATATAGAAAAAATTAGCCGGGCATGGTGGCACATGCCTGTAGTCCCAGCTACTCGGGAGGCTGAGGCAGGAGGATTGCTTGAGCCCAGGAGTTTGAGGTTGCTGTGAGCTAGGCTGACGCCATGGCACTCACTCTAGCCTGGGCAATAAAGTGAGACTCTGTCTCAAAAAAAAAAAAAAATAATAATGACACTTTGGAAAATGCAATTTCTCAGAAGATTCATCACTTAGGCACCATTTCTTTAAAAACTCCTGAAAGATATGCTCTTGTAGAATGAGGAAGTAAAGTGACACAAAAAAGAAAAAGTGGGATCCATGGCCCTGTAGCTACTCCCCAGAGGGTGGGGGTGGGGTTGGGGAGAAGGTCCCAGAATGCAATAAGCCCTGATAGAAAATTGTCCAGATTAAAATAGGACAGAGGGTTCTAGAAAGAGACTTCTGGGCAGGGGATGAAAGAAGGGAAATTTGTTAGATTTTTCAGCAACGTTAGTAATTGGTCATATTAGATGTATCTTTTGCTCCTCCTCAGGTACTCTTGGCTTTACTTACTCTGCCCTCACGTGCCACCATAGTTATTCTATGTGGGCTCATACAGTTCCATGACCTGAGCCAACTGGCTATACACGCCAGGTCTCTGGCTCCTTCCACAACTTCCAGATTCAGATGAAGTACCACACTGTAGGATCTTGCTTCCCCCAAACTGCCAAAGACACATCTGATGATACAACCAGGAAGCATGGGGAGGAGGGTTATTTTTCATGGGAAAATTTTAACCAATGGAAGACAGAATATGAGGGGGAGTCAACAGATAAAGTCCCTCTCCCTCTTTCCCATGGACCACTCTAACAGTTTTCAGTACAGCCTATATGGAAATGTCTTCAGTGGGTGAATAGGTCCTGCCACATGACCAGCTGTGGCCTCGTGTCCTGTGATGAAGCTGTGGCCAGTGCATAATGCATCACCTTGCATTTGCTTCCCATTCTTTCTGCCTCACTTCCCTCTACCATCATTCTTGCTGCCCTAGGATCATTCCTCCCGATAAAGGGTTAGCATTTAATGCTTGCCTCAAGCCTTGTTATCTACTAAGGAACATGGACCAAATCACATGCATATGATTAATTCTGATGAAACAGTATGAAAAATTTAAATGAGGTTTACAAAAATTATTCAAGTAAGAGACATGAGAACACCATTAACTTCAGGGGGAGAGGTTCTGTATAGTAAACATTGCAATCATAGTACAGTATGTCATCTAGCTCTGTAGAAAGAAATATGTATAATCATAATAATGTAAATACTGATAAAACTACAAATTGTGGAAAAATCAAATTTGACTGATGAAGTGTAGAGGGGGAGTGTGAGAGCTAAGTTTACCTTTACCAGGTAATGAGAAAGAAGGTTGACTCAATCAAAATCCTATTTCCAGTTCTAAAGTAATTCAACGTATAATCTTGGATGAGTTTTTAATTTACCTTTCTCTCAGTTTCTTTATTTATCAAATGGGTATAATATCTACCATGCCTTTTGCAGCAGGGTTGTTGTAAGGGTAAAATGAAACAATGTATGTGGACGTATGTTGAAAACAGAAAGGTCATCTTT
>VSMD01072716.1:0-28023 GCA_008750895.1 Mirza zaza
TACTAAAAATAGAAAATTAGCTGGACAACTAAAAATACATAGAAAAAATTAGCCAGGCATGGTGGTGCATGCCTATAGTCCCAGCTACTTGGGAGGCTGAGGCAGAAGGATTGCTTAAGCCCAGGAGTTTGAGGTTGCTGTGAGCTAGGCTGACGCCATGGCACTCTAGCCTGGGTGAGACTCTGTCTCAAAAAACAAACAAACAAAAAACTCCAAACAAAAACCAATTACCCAAATTATGCATAGTCAATGGTGACTTTGGGGTAGGGAACAGAGAGATAGCTTGCATTCATGTACTACTTTGAAAGCTGATAAATTTCAGCTTGGAAGTCATTCAGACTTTTAGGATGAACTAGTGTGATCAGACTACTATGTTTTCCGGGATCCACGATGTCATCTTACGTCAATGTGGACAAATAAGTGAAGGCTTCTATTTATTACAGTTAGTGCAAATTAGATAATATTCTTGTAAAGGTTACCTGAACTGTAAGTTCAAGTATCCAATCAATAACTTGTTCTATTTTTTAGCAACAAGCTATCTCAACTCTCCTAAATCCAAGGACTATTAAATTTAAAAATGTAATTTTTGATGTATCTCATGTGGACAACAACAGAACTCAAAATTATAGAACATGCAGGGAAAACCTGGACAAATTATTTAGTAAAATTAGAGATACTATTAAACTTTATCAATATTTAGGGATATTACAAGTGATCAGAAAGATGAATATTTCAGAAGTATGGCTAATTTTGGCATGTAAAAAAGCAGGAAATATTATATATTATTTTCAACATTATCATGTTGTGATATTATATTACAGCTACTGCCATATAATCCTTCAGATCTTCCTCTGTGCCTAGCATAGTACTCTGCAAGATACAAATTCCTAAAAGAAAAAGCAAAAAAAAATCCAAATACTAACATTTTTTTCAGGAAGGCTTAATGGAGATAAGCCTGTAGGACTATGGTAATAATCTCATTCAATTGTATGGATGTAACAGAGTAAAAATCAGGAAGAATGATTCCCACATCGTTCTCAGCCTATAAAATCTTAGAGAGTTAAGAGTAAATAAATCTTTAATGATATTCAAGCATTATACTGTGAAATGGTAACCATACTGTGACCTCCCTTTGCCTTATTATTCAAGGTCCTGGCTCTATTTGGCCCAAATAACAAACAGTAAAGATCACAATAAATAAGTATAAATGAGTTTACCCAATGACTGCAAATAGGTTCAACCATATCATTCTACCATATCATCTCCACCCACAGATGATACAGTAACAAATATTAGATGTATGTGTAAGCAATATTATAATCACATGATAGATAAAATAACTGTACTGAAAACACTATATACAATATAATATGTATATATGTGTGTCAATATGTATGTACTGAAGACATTATATACAATATCATGTGTACATACTATATGTGTTTCAACATAATGTGTATATAGTATGTTACAATATATATAAAATCTTAACTGAGATTTTGTCAAATCTCTACAAGAATTCCGAAACTAGAAAAGCTTTCAAAGTAAATTTATTCTGAGAATTAATCTTAAGAGTAAAATTTGTTAATGACCTCAATAATTTACTTTTTCCACTAGTCAAAACTGCGTATGAACACTTTAGATGTAAAGTTATACTAGATAATTCTCTGTCTCGGTGTCAATAAATCACTCAGACTAATAGGTACATGCCATCTAACCTGTAGCTGTTTTTCTGGATGATACCATCTGACGTGCCTTGCACCTCTTTCGCAGAAAATTCTAGAAGGTGCCTCCTCTGATTTGCAGGGCTCACACTAGGATTCATTCTCCTGGCATCCTGTTCCAGTATGCTGAAAATAAAAAACGTGAAGCAATAGTTGAAATAAAAATATGTCACACATATGCCTGCTACATGTGACTCTGAAACAAACCAGAATTCTTTTGTAGATCCATGCATATAGCAGAAATGCTTATCATACAAGCAAGTCAAAACACTGTACTCTATTCAAATCCCTAGACTGGCATCCTATCCATATCAAAAACAATTTTCAAAATAATTTTTGTAAGTACAAAAAGCATCTTATATATAAAGTGTTTAAGCAAAAGCATTGTTCTATTTGCTTTAAAAACCCTAAAATCATGCATGTATATAAAGTAGAAATAAATATAACATACATAAAAATAAATTTTAAACTCAGATAATAACTGAAATAAGAAGTCCTCCTGGATGCTACAAACTGATGTTTTCAATGAGGGAATACATCAAATGAGACAGAAATTATTCTTTTGCAACAGCCAAATTCATTATTAGCCTTTCACAATTCCAGGAGGCAGGCAATCAGAACTAACAAAAATATTATTTTTAAAATACTTCTGTTTTTATTTACATGTAAAAATTTCTATTTACTTCTTTTTCCCCACCCTCTCTAATACCTTCATTCATCAATGTATATCCTCTTGATAGGCATAAGTATTTGGGGAAAACAACTATATATATATATCGCAAATACTGCAATACTTGTTTTATACTTCTAAGTCATTAATCATATGCTTAGAAACCTGGCTCATCAATAAGGTTTTGTGTGTGCCATTTTACATATTAATAATTTACACTAGTCATAATCTTCTTAAAATTAAACACAAAGAATCTCCCTAGAGAAGCACAAAAGATTCTATTTAGAAGGATAAAGTGGAAGAGGAAAATAAGGTTGAAGAAAAAGGATAGTTAAAGGTCCTGTGGTTCTAAAAGAAAAGTTCTCTGGGGTATAGCAGTCTGCCTCCAAATTTGGAGAAAGCAGTGTTAGGGAAAACACAAAGCAAATATCTCTCTCTAGAATCTTTTTCTGCTCTCTTGTTATATTTCCCATTCTCTTCAATTCTTTATCCTGGAAATCATTACTACCCAGTGATTCTCACATGGTATGCTGCGGCACTTTGGCACACTGCAAACTCTTCACAGGTGGACCTCCAAATTAAGGCCATTGTGTTACATTTAATTTTGCTACAACTGAGACTACATTTTGTTAACAACTATATCTTTCAGACTGTATATTTACCTGAGTGGTCACACAACAGTATAAACCTTGTTGCAAATGAAGTAAGAGGCCTAGTGGAATGTGTAATTAAACTTAGGAAAACCTATCCTGATGAATATTTAAGAAAACACAAGAGGAGCAATAAACAATAACAATTTTGGAGGGAAGGCAAATGAAAAATGTGATAATAACTATGGAATTTTATTTCTTCTTTTTTTTTGACACAGAGTCTCACTCTGTTGCCTAGGCTAGAGTGCCGTGGCATCGGCCTAGTTCACAGCAACGTCAAATTCCTGGGCTCAAGCAATCCTGCTGCCTCAGCCTCCCGAGTAGCTGGGACTACAGGCATGCACCACCATGCCCAGCTAATTTTGTGTGTATATATATATATATGTGTGTGTGTGTGTGTGTGTGTGTGTGTATATATGTATGTATGTATGTATATTTAGTTGTCCAGCTAATTTCTTTCTATTTTTAGTAGAGACGGGGGTCTCGCTCTTGCTCAGGGTGGTCTCAAACTCCTGAGCTCAAACGATCTTCCTGCCTCAGCCTCCCAGAGTGCTAGGATTACAGGCGTGGGCCACCAAACCCAGCCTATTTCTTCTTTTTGAAACCTACTTTTTTTTTAAAAAAGTGTTTACTTTTTAATTCTTTCAAATGTGGTGCCAAAAATTCTATGAAATTATGCCTTGTGTATGAAAGTATGCTGTGAACAAAATCAAAGTTAACAACTTTCCCCTAGGTTTACAGAATCTCAATTTATTCAACCCTTACTGACCCCTCCCTTATATAAGTGAAATATCCATATACTAACATTCCTGTTTAGTGGAAGTATGCTCTGATCCCTCCAACGACAAGCAGGAACTCTACCATCCTGATTATTAAAAGAGTTTTCCCCTGTTTTAATTAGAAAGGTACTTCTTTATAAAACTTCTGCTTTTTAGTACTAGTTCTGGACTCTATGGCTATTCAGAACAAGTCTAAGCAAGCCTTCTTCCAATGTCCAAAGGCATCTAAAATCCCCCTTACCTTTTCTTTCTTTTTCAAGATTATAGTTTCTTGGTTCTTTCACACATTTCCTGGTTACAGCACAGTTTTAGGTCCCTTTAGCATAGTAGGTCACTATCCTATCAATATGCTTCTCAGAGGTGATGTCCAGTTGGCCACAGTCCTGCCTAGGTAGTATGAACGTTACAGGATGGAGCAGGATATTCCTTCCTTTGTTCTAGATACTGTTCTTCTACTGATGCAGTCTAATATCACATAGGCTTTTTTGACAGTTATAGCACACTTTCTTTATATTGAGCCCGATTTAATTAAAACCCCAAATCCTTTCTCACAAACTGATTTTGAATCATTCCCTTCCCTTTCCTTCCTCTCCCACTTCCAATTCTGAATTTATGTAATTGAGCTTTTGGAACCAGCTGAATAATTTACACCAATTCCTTTTAAAATATCATTTTGTCTACTAATCCATCGGAACTTTTAGGACACTAATTAGCAAAAGAAATTCTTCCAAGCAAGGATCAGCATGCCATCAATATTCTTAGCTCAGTTATTAAAATATCAAGCTCCCTCCAAATTTCTAAAAATACAGGTTTAACCACTTACAAATTCATTGTAATACCACCTACTCCAAAATTTCCCGTCTTGACCATAAAGATATCATAAGACTTAAATACTCCTCTGAGATGCAAATATAGTATATTACAATAGTACATACCACTTTTAAGCACCTACTGCCTAATAAGGAATGAAGGCACAAAGAAAGTTGAGGCTCAAAGAGTTTAAACAATTTGCCCAAGGTCATGCTCTAAATAACTAATGAAGTCAGGATTTGGATTCAGGATTGGAACTCCATCACTATTCCAATGTTGACCACATGACCACATTTCCCAGAATGACTGATCCATTCATTCATTTATTCATGTACTAAATACGTATCATATTCCAAGAACCATATTTGGTGCTAATGACTCAAAGATGAAAGAGACAAAAGGTCATATTATAGCAGGTCCTCAAATAACATTGTTTTCTTCAATGTCATTTCATTATAAGATTGAAAAAAAAATCAATTCCTGGCCAATTACATGGGTTTTCTTCAGGTACTCCAGTTTCCTCCCACATCCCAAAGATGTGCACATTTGGTGAATTGACGTGTCTAAATAATCCCAGTTAGAGTGAGTGTAGGGGTACACGTAAGTGCACCCTGTGATGGGGTGGTATCCTGGCCAGAGCTGGTCCTCCTTGCCTTGTCCCCTGAGCTGCTAGGATAGGCTCCCACCACCCACAACCCTAAACTGGAAAAAGGGGGTTGATAATGAATAAATGAATGAATGAATACAAATGATTGTAAAATAAAAATTTGTACAGTATTTGATAATCATACAAATGCATGACAATAAACTATGTGCACTCAGCAAGCCCAACATATTTGTGATTAGTTTTGAACTGTGTGGTGGGAGGAAGGTACGCCTTATAATTTTTGCTTTGCAAACACTTAATTTAACACACCATCACTACAACCACCATCGTGCACTAATTTACCAAAATTTGGGTAATTCTTACTTCTTTTTATTAATCGTTCTTAAATATAAGTATAGCTCACATTTATGTCAATGTTTAATATTAGAAGTGTTTGGGGTCTTTATTTAGAAGTTTGGTGATGTTTTTGTGAGCAGAAATATGCTGTAGGAATGTAACTCTTGTTTATATCAATTAGCCTATGGTAAAACTGGTTTCATTATACATCATCTCGCTTAAAGTCAGTTTCCAAGAACCTATGGATAATGTTAAGTATCGACTTACTGGAGAGTGTATGTGTGGGGGTGGGGGATGAAGGAGAATAGTGATAGAGACAAAAGATAGCAGAGTGGCTGGTACCATAATAGGAGTTAATGCAGATTGCTATGGAATAGTACAGCTAGGCCACTTGATCTCTACAGAGAGGATCATAAGGTAATCTTAAATGATAAGCAGTAAATAAGTGAAAAGAGGACAGAAGTGAGGCAACGTACTTCATGCAGACAGAATAGTATATCAAAAAGCACACAGGCATAAGAGAGCATGTTTTTTTTTTGAGACAGAGTCTCACTTTATTGCCCAGGCTAGAGTGAGTGCCATGGCGTCAGCCTAGCTCACAGTAACCTCAAACTCCTGGGCTCAAGCAATCCTACTGCCTCAGCCTCCCAAGTAGCTGGGACTACAGGCATGCGCCACCATGCCCGGCTAATTTTTTCTATATATATTAGTTGGCCAATTAATTTCTTTCTATTTTATAGTAGAGATGGGGTCTCGCTCTTGCTCAGGCTGGTCTCGAACTCCTGAGCTCAAATGATCCGCCCACCTCGGCCTCCCAGAGAGCTAGGATTACAGGCTTGAGCCACCGTGCCCGGCTGAGAGCATGTTTTTTTTAAGGAACTATAAGTAGGAGAGGGTGTGTGGATGGACATGTGCACTGGTACGCACACAGTGGGAAGGCGAGCGTCCCACAGAAAGAGAGGAAGCAGAAGAGACAATAATGCAAGGCTAGATTACAGATTGCCTTGCCTGTCATGCTATCAATAAGTCTGGCAATTTATTCAATAAAAGAAACAAAACTGGTATATTTTGTTCTTGTTTTATTTTTGGTTTCCCATTATCATATCCCTTTCTATATCAGAATCTTCCCTATGATTAATGTTAAATCTCCTAGACTAATGGGAAAACCTGTTTTTTTCTTTTAAAAATTGGTATTACGTTTGTCTCCTATTTATCTAGACTGCTTGATGATTATTACTGTGAGAAAAAAAAATAGATTATGAGAACAGTTCTTCTGTTTTCCTATTTTCTACATGGAGTCTTAGGCCTCTAGGGGAGGCTTCCTCAATAACTCTCAGGCTTTAACTGCCAAATCAAAGTGGCGGCTATGGCTTCTAGCAATGGCTTACCAAACTTTGTGAGCTCCTCTACATCAGAAAGCACCTTCCTTTAGCACAGTGGCTTCCAATTAGCATTCCTGACAATTGGTTAGAAATGCAAATTCTCAGGCCCCACTCCAAAACTATGAACTAGAAACTCTGAACAATCTGTGTTTTAACAAGCTGTCTATGTGATTTGGCCAATGTTTGAGAACCATTATCCTATACTAATCCTGTTTTTCACAACATTTTTCCTACATCAATTCCCTAAAAGGTACATGTTTTTACAATGGATCCAAAATAAGTGGACAGTTTGAGGACAGGGAATGGGGGAGTTAAACAGGAGGGACATGAAAGGGTAAACCAAAAGTGGCTATTTATATGGTTTCTGGATGATTTACAAATTAAATTAATTCAGAATTAATACTTTAAAGTTTTTAAAGAGCCCTTCTATTGATCATTACCCATCAATGATTCTACAACTACTGCGAAAACTGGCATTCAACTCACAATTTATGGCTATTAGAAGCAAATGCTTGAGTTTAACTATCAGTTTAGTCCGTTACATCTGTTACTGGACTATGTTATAATCACTAACCAGCTACATTTGCTGGGAATCAGTTTTGATGTTGATTGGTTTGGCTCATAAGTAGTTACTATTTTTCCCTCTGTACTCATTGGTAAAGATTATCACGCTGCAATAACAATACACCCTTAACCATAGCTACTTTAGTAACTTTTACCCTTTTTTGAGCCAAACAGCTCAGATCTCATTCAATGGACTTCACGAAAATGATCTTCACAAAATTTACATTACACCAATTCAACAAAGTATTTTGAAGAAGGGAATTGTGATGGAACAAAAATTAGGATGCAAGTAGTCCATGAGTATCAATTTTATTATCTACCCATTGACCTAAAATATATTTTGAAAAGGTAATACTTTAAGAAATTTTGTTAAGAATCTTTTAAAGTTTTTCACTTGTTTTTGGTGGTTGCTGTTTGGCTACAATTCCCTGTAGATTTTCTTATGTCTTAAAATGAAATTTCTCTTAAATTACAGATATGCTGTCTAATTCAATTCAGCTCAAAAAAAATTAAATGCTTGAACTCTAAGAAATGATACATAGAAACTAATTTTAACCATCTGAATAACTTCAGATTTATATTTCCTTTATTTTTATTAATATTTGAAAGACATGTAAGAAGTTCATTTCACTGCCAAAATTCAAGATTGTTTTAGTACAGCTGTGACACCATAAATATTGAGAGGAATTTGACAGTCCTTACAATGGTCAAATGTACAAAAGAGTATGAGAAAATTATTGTTGTAAGAACTTTTAGATTCTTGGCATGAGTGTTTTTGCATCATTCACATATCCCTTTTTGTTAATTTTAGAAAAAGTAAATTTCCAAGAACTTTTAGCAATAGTAAGGGTCAGTATAATTGTGCATTTGACAACTATTTCTAGTTCATAATATTTATAAAGCAATCTAACCAAACTTTTTATAATTAGCTTTAATCAGTTTCTATTCAGTATTTTTTTTTTTTTTTTTGAGACAGAGTCTCACTTTATTGCCCAGGCTAGAGTGAGTGCCATGGCATCAGCCTGGCTCACAGCAACCTCAAACTCCTGGGCTCAAGCAATCCTACTGCCTCAGCCTCCCAAGTAGCTGGGACTACAGGCATGTGCCACCATGCCCGGCTAACTTTTTCTATATATATTTTAGTTGGCCAATTAATTTCTTTCTATTTATAGTAGAGATGGGGTCTCGCTCTTGCTCAGGCTGGTCTCGAACTCCTGAGCTCAAAGGATCCGCCCACCTCGGCCTCCCAGAGAGCTAGGATTACAGGCTTGAGCCACCGCGCCCGGCCTATTCAGTATTTTTTAAACTAATAAATATGAAGAAAATGGAAATGCTCTGTCTTTATGATCAGAAATAGGCTACTCCGTAAGAGTCACAGTAGTTTTAAGCCACAAAATAATCATTACACCAATAAACCTTGCTTATAGTATGGGCCACTACTCCTGAAAAGCATGGATTAATAAAACACAAATGATTTCAATTTCCTTAAAAGTCTGGAAAAATTATTACAAGAATTGTTACTTTACTTTTTCATTTATGAAATTCTAAAAGCCAACAACTGTTTCAGATTATTTATGAAGTCACTTAATCCTTAAAATGTGATTGCAGATACCCAATGTTCATACCAAGTAGCTGAAGAAAAAATGGCTCTTGTCCAAGTCTCTTCTACACCCTTGTAAACCTGCTTTCTTATGGTACAAGTAGGTCAATTTTAAGTTAAGGCCATCTCAGCAGGTAAGAATCACACTGTTTTTCATCCCAAAAAGAAACCACATGATGTTATGGCTCTGTGGCTCTGTGGCTCAGAGAACCACGTATGAAAAATCAAAATTACTTTAAGTTGAAAAGAGCATGGAGATCTTCAAGTTTTAATGTAGAATAGTGGAATGAGCACAAAATTTGGAGACAGGAGATCTGGGTTTAAGGCATAACTCTGAGACTCCCTGCTTGAAGTAGCCCTGGGAAAAATGGTTAACTTCTCTAAGCCTCCAATTCCACACATGTAAAATGTGAAAAATAACAAATATGTCACAAGGTTTTTTTGAGATTCAAATGAGATGATAGATGAGAACATGCTTTATAAAGCCCAAAAATGGCACAGAGTAGTTAGTGACACACCTTGTCTTCCTGTCAGGGTCAGGTTATTCACAACATAGTAACTGAAGTGATCCTTCTAAAATCTAGTTGTTATGCCACTTCTCTGCTCAAAACCTTCTGATGGCTCCCCATTTCTATTATGGTAAAAGCCCAAATCTTTAAAATGACCAAGGTCTTACTTCAATTGACCCCCCTCCTCCGTCTTACCTCTCTGACATCATCTCCTGCTACTCTCCCCTTGCTCATTTCAGCCCAGCCATATTGACCACCTTGCTCTTCCTTGAATATACAATGCACGTTTCCACCCTAGGACCCTTGCAACGGCTGTTTCCTTTGCTAGGAATGCTCTTCCCCAGATATCCACATGGCTAACTCTCTCATCTCAAAGCCCAAATATCTACCTTACAACGATCACTATTTAAAACTACAGTCCCAACAACCCCCCAACACACACACACTTGTAAAACCATTTAGCCTACTATACTTTATCCTTTTGTTCAAAGAATTTACAACTTTATCATTTTACTTATGATATTTATTGTCTTTCTTCTCACTACAATGTACGCAAAGGAGTACAGGGATCTCTATTTTGCTCTTAGTTCCTGGGTTGTAGGAAGTATTCTTTTTTCTTTTTAATAACAAATAAATGAACTTTATGTACCATTCTGCCTCTTGTCAAAAGAAAAATCTAGGTCTTCATTTTAGAGAAACTAACCCACAACTCAAGAATGGCAGATGGTGAACTCATTATTTATTATACCATCTCCACATCCAAGAACAAGATATCATGTTAATTTTCATTGCAACTGAGGCTAAAGGAAGAAAAGACAGGGCGTTTTCAAGGGAATTCCCCAATTTTAAAAAGGTTTCCTTCTCTTTGGTTTCTGAATGGTTCACAGATTATTTTTGTAGGCTAGCAGTAACTGGGGACAATTTATTAGAAACAGAAATGTGGCTAAATGAAGAAACAGATCATCAAGTCAAGATAAAAGAATCCTTTAAATAGCAGTTCTCAGAGACAGGGATTACCACACCTTGGGAAGAAACATATACTTTACTGTGGCTATTTGCCAAGTGGGCCAACAGGAGCAAGAAAACAACATGAGATTCATTCATTCATTCAATCAATCAACAATTCCAGAGCAAGCACTGTTGTAACAGGTGATGCTCACTCTTGGAACCCAGCCACTATACAGTGAGGAAGCCCAAGCAGCTGCGGAGACACTTAAAGGAAGAAGAACCAAGAACCCTAACCCATATCCTAGGCTCAGGTTCCAGGTGAAAACCAGCACCAATTTGCCAGCCATGTGAATGAGCCATTTCGAAAATGGGTCCTCCAACCTAAGCCACCCCAATTAACACTCCATGGAGGCAAAAAAGAGCTGTCTCTTCTAAGCCCTGCCAAATTTGCAGATTTTTAGCAAAATAACACTTGCTGTTGTTTTAAACCTTTAGGCTTTGGGGTGGTCTGTTACACAGCAATAGATAACTGACACAACACACTTACTAGATTGTTGATGTCAACGAGTCAATGTTTACTATAACACATTTGTGTATGAACAACTCTTTGTTTTTTTTTCTTTTTGAGACAGAGTCTGGCTTTGTTGCCCAGGCTAGAGTGAGTGCTGTGGCATCAGCCTAGCTCACAGCAACCTCAAACTCCTAGGCTCAAGCAATCCTGCTGCCTCAGCCTCCCAAGGAGCTGGGACTATAGGCATGCGCCACTATGCCCGGCTAATTTTTTCTATGTATATTAGTTGGCCAATTAATTTCTTTCTATTTATAGTAGAGATGGGGTCTCACTCTTGCTCAGGCCGGTTTCGAACTCCTGACCTCAAGCAATCCGCCTGCCTCGGCCTCCCAGAGTGAGTGCTAGGATTACAAGCGTGAGCCACCGCGCCCGGCCTGAACAACTCTTTGGTTATTTCTTGAGAAAGGTATCCTCTGATCATTCGAAATGTCAAAAAACATGGCTGTAAATCTGATTGCAATCTTTCTTTTCTGTTATACTTACATCAATCCAGTCAATCCATAAAATACTTTCCCCTTTCACAACCAATCCTCAACTTTAGGGTAATGGGCAGAGTTGCTACATAGAATCCTAACTCCTCTATCTGTAAGTATCAACTTCTTTTTCTCTGAGTGGCTGTTCCTCTGTTAGTGATTAAGACAGGGCTCCAAAGTCAAACTATGAATCCTACCACTGCCACATATTAACTGTGTCTTAAGTTTCCTTATCTATAAAATGGGGGTAATAATACCTACCTTAAGACACTGGGAGTAATAAATGAATTAATTTATATAGAGTGCTTAGACTAGCACTTGGTGCATAATAAGTGTTTGATAATGGCTTAATACAACAGAGAAAACTAGCCACCTTTACCAACCAAGTACAGATGCTGTCAACATCCAACTAACCTAGATCATCCTAGAAATAATAATCTTCACCTTTTTATACATCTTCTTTTCTTCCAACTGCCTTATTTCCATTAATCTTTCATTTTCTAATTTGCCAAAAGGGGGGGAGAGGAAAAATGAAAGCAAGTAATACTGTTTTATTGAGAATTCTGGTAAAAGGGCTGAGACAGAAAGTCATATAAGGTATACAGATTATCTGTATATCACCTAATTCTAAAGCTCTTCAGAGGCCATGGACTGTGATAAATTGACCATGTACATATTAATGCCAGTTTATGTTTAGAACACACAGACACCACAAAGTCTAAAAGCACAGCACATACCCATTGTTCAAGCTGATATTAGCCATAAATCAATTAAGAAAGATCTGTAGAGTAACTCTTAAAGTATATGTTTCAAATGTTTACTGAAGTGACAAAACAGCTCAAATCTGGAAACAAAAAAAGCATTGCTGGCAAATTGTCTGGAGGCCCAAGCAATGTATAATAACTACATATGTACTTTCATACATTCAAAAGTTTCAAAGTTATCCTATATTCCTTTAATATTAGGCTAGAGATTTACTTATTACAAAGTTAAAGTGTTTTTCCCTTTATTATTTATGTTTTGCAGGCCTTACATAGCATGATTCTACCTGGTTATACTAAGTACTGAAAACAGTTATTGAGAAAGCTGTATCAGACAAACCACCCTTAAGAAGTGTGGTCTGAAGAAAATCTCAAAGTACTCAACTTAAACTTTGACAGTAGTTTTCTCATCTGGCTAGTTTCTCACTAACCCCCCTTACAAGATAGAAAGCAGCAGAAGTTACCACATTATCTCCTTTTATCTTTAAAAGTGACATACAGTGACTTACTCAAAGTAAAAAAGAAATTAGCAAGGGACTTAGGTTTTTTTATTTCAACTGCCCTTCTCTTCACTATAACACGGAAGTCCGTTGGGGAAGGTAGCCAAGTGAGAGATGATAATGCCACTGGGATACTCCTTATATGCCTTCCTATATACAATTTCCTATATCACATGAAAGCCAAAACTAGAGAAAATCATCAATAGAAAAATTCACGTCCTCAAAACCAAACTCTGCATTTGATAGACACTAAGCCATTTTTTTCAACAAAGAATGAAATCTACAGAGGCTACAAGAAAAGAGAACCCATTACTTTATCCAGACACTTTTTTGACTAATATGAATAAATTAGACTACTTGGGTAAATGACTACCCTTGGCTCTGCTACCCCTCTGCAATTCCAATTCAATAACACCTGGTACCTAGATGTCCTGTATTTCTTCGGTTTATGTGTCACTTTGATAAATGTGGAAAATACTTGTAGCCAAGAACTCAAATCAGATTCCATTTAAAAATCTGGCTGAACAAAACCATGTATACTTGGTGGTTTGAATTCTGACATTTAAGTTATACAGTAACTTTTAACCTACAGCCAATTGTGATATCATACAGCAAAATGTGCTCAACAATTGAACAGAAACAAAAATTGGAACCAGATTTGCAGACAAGCTCATCTTAGGATAAGAAGCTAGGATTCTTCCTGTAAAATAATGAAAAGCTGACAAACTTAGAGAATGCTAAAATAGAAACATTTTATTTCTAACCAGTTCCAGAGGACTCAAACTCAATGTCATATGCTCTGTGGTTATCTTTTCCTTAAAGCAGTCTCATAAGAAAACCACAGAGTAGCTGGCCCATTAGTAGTATGATTTACGCTTCTTCATCCAAGTCTGATGTCTCAAATTATAAAGTTTCCAGATTTAGTGAGGGCACAGCACTGTCAAATTCAAACACTTGTTAATTTTTTAAGACCTATATAAAGCATATTTTAAACCTCCTTGGGATGTTAGTTTATTATTTGCAGAAAAAATATATAGTGACCTTTAAAATAGAAAGGGGAAAACATAAAGAAATCTATAAACTTCAGTCCTATGTGCCAGGAAGAAGTTCCCCTCACAGGGTTATTGCTGTGGCCCCTATTCTGTACAAAACAGAGGTCCACAAATTTCCTTAAGTATGTACAACAAACCTACAAAGGTGTCTGTCTACAGATTTCATAAAATTTCCCATGTATATACATTATCTTCTAATCTAATGAATATATATTTTTATAATTTCCATAGAGGCTAGTGTACAGGAAGAAAGAAATACAAAACCATACACAATAGTTTTCAACCCTGGCCATACTTCAGAATCACCTGGGGAAAATGTTTTATTTATAAACAAATGCCTTTGACCCATCCTACCAGACTCTATAGGTCTTTGGTAGGGCTCAGTTATCAATCTTTTTAAGATTCCATAGTGATTATGATACATAGCCAAGGTTGAGAAACACCAATTTTTCCTACACTTCTTTTTCCCAAGTCTGTCAAACTTGGGAAAGTTTGACAAAGTCTGTCAAACTGAGGATTGTCTTTCATCAATTCTAGTAAATTCTCAGTTTATTATCTCTTCAAATATTATCTTCTCTCATTTTCTCTATTATAATCTCCTTTAGGAATTTCGTTTTGATGTATGCTGGACCTTGTCTCCTATTTTATGCTCTTATCTGTCTGTCTCTCTTTTTTAATTCATTTGTTTTAGTTTAAAAAACATTTCAACTTCTCTTTATGAAACAATTTCAGACCTGCAAAAGAGTTGCAAAAATAGCACTGAGGTTATATATAAGCTTGTTCCAGTTTCCCCAAATGTTAACATTTTAAATAACAATGGCACAATAATCAAAAACAAGAAATTAACTTTGCTCTACAGATCTTATTTAAATTAACTATTTATCGTGCTTATTCATATTTCACTAATTGTCCTACCAATGTCATTTTAATGATCCAGAATCACACATTACATTTCCTTACCTATGTCTTCTTAGTCCCCTAATCTCAGAAAGTTCCTCAGCCTTCCTTTCCTTGACTTTCATGTTTTAAAATTATGGACTCTTTGTTTTTTAGAATGTTCTTCATTCAGGTTTATCTGGTGTTACTTCATGATGAAATTCAGATGATGCATTCTTTGGCAAAACTAGCATAGAAAAGATATTGTACTCTTTTCAGTGCATCCCATCAGGAGGTACAGATGTCAATATGTCTCATTACTATGATGTTACTTTGATTACTTAGTTATGGTGGTGTAACTTTGCATCTATTAACATCTCTCATGTTTTCTACCTCTTTGTTTCCTTGTGTTACATTCTGTATGATTTCTTCCGATCTATCTTTTCATTCATTATTTCTTTCTTCAAATGGGCCTATTTTGTTGTTTTAACATAGTCATTATTTTTCTAATTTTAACTTATTAATTAGTAAGTTTCCAGCTTTTTAAAAAAAATCCTAGTTGATTCTGATAGTCTTTTTTTCCTTTGCCATACTTTAATTTCTTCTTTTGTTTAACATATTTATTTTACACTTTCTATCTGATAATTCAGGTAGCTATAGTCTCTTAGAGTCTGATTCTGTAGTTTATTGCCTCTAACTCTTGTTCATGGCGGCTTGTTTCCTGGTGAGTTTAATGATAGGGGGAGAGGAAGGGGATGATGTGTGCTCATGTTGAAGTGGATTTCTACCTATGGCAATTATTTTAGGATGAATGTTTAAAGTATCTTCCTCTGAGAAGAATTTGTATTTGCTTCTGCCAAGTGCCTGGGGGTACCACCAAAACAGAGCCACCTAAACTAAATTTTTGGCTTGTTTTGTGTTTTTTTTTGGGGGGGGGGTTATACCAGTAGTATGAATTCAGGCTCAAATCTACATGAATTAAGGGCTTGGGATAAAGAATTATTAGGAAATACTTTTTTTTTATTTCCACTCTACTCAAAGCCAAAACCAAGATAGGTACTCACTCACCAACACTATGTCTGTGGTATGGCAACGTATTTTTTTTCCTCTTTTTAGCAACCAAGAATGTCATTCTTTAGAAATTCTGGCTTTATTTGAGTAAGGGGAAAGGGGTCTTCAGTTATGACTTCCCACCTCATTTTGGGTCCATGGCTTTCTTTCCTATCCTCAGACTCTAGGCCACAAGGATAAGGAACTAAATCCAGAACAAGTACCACTTCTAATGCTAGCTTATCATTATGGAGTCATGTTATCTTAATATTTCTGGCATCTGAGAAGTCCTTACTTAGTCTCCAGTTGAGCCATGAAATAAAATAATTTTGATTTATTTTCTAATCCATCATTTTCTGGTGTGCTAAACTGCAATGAGTTTCTCTATACCTTTAGCCCACCATACTTCCAAAAACAGAAGTCCTTAAGGTTTCTTAAACAATGATAGGAAAAAAAAAACCTTTATGGTACAGTAGAAAAGGCAGAATTTGTAATGAGACAATCTTTTAAAAGAGACCTAGATTAAATTTCAGGTTTTTCAACTATAAAATATGACTAATAATCACAGAATTAACCCCAATGAGTAGTAAGAAAGAAGAGGGTTTCCTACCAATTCACATTTGTTCTGTTTAGCCATTCACGGCTGCCTAGAGTTACTATTTTTATAGACCACCCAGAATGGGTCAGCTCCTTGAATCCTTTGCCAAAAACAGCTAGATGCCTTCTTTACCATCCACAAAACATCAATAAAGTCAGAAAGATTAACTCTTTTAAGTCTGTTTAGTTTATTTTCTTTTTTGGTGTGATGACTATTTAGTAACTCAAAACTCTTCAAATTAGTCATTTTTGCTGCACATTACCTTTGACAAAACCCTCTTACTTTAGATGCGAGATGTATTTATATTTCATCACCAAAATGCCTTCAGGAAATGTTTAAGGCATATCTATATTTGGCAAATTTGTGTTTATATATATTTTTTTACTTGGGTCCATATCAATAAGACACAAAAGTTCAATCTTATATTGAACATCTGAAATGGCATTAATAACTTCATTATGGTAAAGTGATCTATTCTAAAAAAGCTTAGATTTCTACATTAAAAATACTTTGGAAATCTCTGATTCAAATGTCTGTTTTTCTGTACAAACTTGATTTTGTGGTACCTAAGAAAAGTTCAGATAGAGCTCACAATCTGTTTTTCAAAAGCCTACGCAGTTTCTGTATCAATTAAAACATACTAACGCATGCTTGAGGTTTCTAGATACACAAAATCATAGATAAAGAAGTTGTTCAGTATCTTCCAGGTGGTAATAATAAGGTTCAACTGGGAAGTTCCTGCTCCTCGGGCAGACTTTCAGACCCTAGAAATGATGGGGCCAATCAAGAAGTGCTTCTGAATAATATATATGATGGAACATTTCAAGTCCCAATATTTGGTTCAGGGACAAGTTTCAGTCTAAAATCATTATTATTCTCTGGGCTTTGAAATTTCATTTTTCATGCCAAATTTCGTCTTGGTTTCTATGAGTTTCACAGCCAGTTTCTTACTTCTTTCTTCTTACTTCTTTCTTAGTGTCTGGAGATAGTCCAATTTGTTAAGATACTTCTATATTTCTTCGTTCGTTCCAGCTCTTCTCTGTGTTTTCTTCAATTTAAGCCTTTTAACATGTTTTTTAATTTGAATAGTTCCTAATATTTCCACTACTTCTTGGCTTTCTGTTCCTAAAACCTCACGCAGAGAAAGATACAGATCTTGGCTGGTTGATCCTAAGATTTTCGAATATTTAAATTTTCTCCTGTACTATCCATCTAATCCCTTTTTTAACTCAAACCTTTTCTTGATAAAATGGGGACCATCATCTCCTTCTTTCATAATGGATCAATCTACCATGGAAATGACATCCATTCCCATACCTCCCTTCATTTTAGCTGCTGTGAAGATCATTAATTTGTTTAAAATTTTTTTATTTTTTGTTCCAGTTTTCCCCCCTAAATTTTTATTGACTCGTGAGGGCTTCCACAACAAGATGTCTCCCTGAACCCCACATTCACTTCCTGCAGCATAATCCCATCCTCTTTATTCATTCATCAAATACTACTGCACAAAACCCCATCCCCCAACATCTAGGGAGGGGAGAAGGACTAGAGATTGAGTTCAAGCACCAATGGCCAATGGTTTACTCAATCATGCCTACATAATGAAGCCTCTATAAAAACCCTAAGGGGGTTTGAAGAGCTTGCAGGCTAGCAAACACAAGGAGGTGCTGGGAGGGTGGTGCACCTGGAGAGGGCATGAAAGATCTGCACCCCTCCCTCATACCCTACCCTGTGCATCTCTTACATTTGGTTCGACTTATGTATCCTTTATAATAAATCAGTAACATCAAGTAGAGTGTTTTCCTGAGGGTTTTATTTATTTATTTACTTTTTGGTAGAGACTGGTCCTTGCTATGTTGCCCAGGCTAGTCTTAAACTCCTAGCCTCAAGCTATCCTCTTGCTTTGGCCTTTCAAAGCACTGGGATTACAAGCCTGAGCCACTGCCATGGCTTCCTGAGTTTTGTGAGCTATCCTAGCAAAAATATCAAACCTCAAGAGGGGGTCTTGAGAACTCCCAATTTATAGCCAGTTTGTCAGAAGTTATAGGTCACAACCTGAGACTTGCAACTGAAGAGGGGGATAATCTTATGGGACTGAGCCCTTAACCTGTGGAGGCTGTGCTAACTCCAGGTGGTTAGTGTCAGAATTGAGTTAAATTGTAGGACACCCAATTGATTTCCAGAGAATTGGAGAATAGCTCAGTGTGGAAAATCCATACATTTGGTGTCAGAAGTGTTGTGTAAAGAAAAAGGTTTTCCTTTTTTTAATCCCTATATTTTTATATGATGACATCTACATAATTCTTCCTCATACACCAGTTGTTTATATATCTGCTTCTCTTACTAGACTGTACTTTAACTCATATTTGCATCTCTGACTTCTTGCTCAGGACCTGGGCAAACATTAGGTACTCTATAAATATTTGCTGTATGCCTGACTGAATAAATAAATGAATACTTCATATAGTCTCAGATAAGAAATGAGGATCTAAAAGCACACACAGTTTCTAAGAACTAGTGAATGAACTTATATAAATGTATTATGCTCTGGGATAAATACTGTACTATCTCTAAAGGAGAAAAAATTTAATAATAGCACAAAACAAAACTTCAGTAAGAGGAAGAAAATGTCTACGCCAAATTGTATAACTGATGAAAAGCAGTTGACTAAAGCAATACCAAGAAAGTCAGTTAGAGAACTTCTTGGAATCATAAGTAAAATTAAAAAGATAAGTTGAAAGAGAGATGGAAGTTCTTTCAGTTTAAAACGACATACATAAAGGTACAAAAGTAGGAATTAATAAATATATGCAGCGTATGGCAAGTAGGTTAGTTGTCAATAAATATTAGATACACGTTTAATACATGTAAGTGCGTTTATAGCAACTCATATGAAAAAGAAGAATTTTTTTTGGTTGAAACTGCAAGTAATTTTTCTTAAAAGAGAAATAGAACTAACTAAAGACATTAAAAAAAAAAAAAAAACCTTAGCATTAATCAGTGGGGGAACATGGATTCATTCATACCACAAATATTTACTGAGTGACTACTATGTGCCAGGCACTGCTCTAAGCACTGGAAAACAAAAGAGATAAAAATTCATGCTAGGAAATAAAGAAAATAAAACAAATTACATAGTATACCTAGAATACCAGAGGGTGAGAGGTGCCATGTAGAAAAGTACAGGAAGAAAGAGGATAAGGAGTGCAGTGGCAAGAGCAGGGGTGGCCATTGAGAGAAGGTAGTCCACAAAAGCCCCACTGAGGTGGCATTTGGGCTAACACCTGACAGAAGAATCTCTAGAAGAAGAGCACTGCAGGCAATGGAAATGACAAATGACCCCAAAATGGGAGCATGCTTAATGTATTTGAGGATGAGCACAGAGGCTGGTGTGGCAGGAGTAACCATAACATATTTGATCCAGAAGATAGACAAATATTGTTTTAAAAAATTGCAATATCCAGTGTTAAGAAATGTGTGGAGAAATGGATACTCCTTTCACTTGCTGACATGAGTATAAACTCGTACAGTCCTTTGGAAGGCAATTTGGCAGAATCTACCACAATTTCAGATATTCATACCCTCTAAATCCAGTGTAGATTCTGCCATGTACCACACACACACACACAGATATGGAAATACATTTTATATACATACATACATGCATATCAATAAAAAACTGGAAATACCTAAATGCCCAGTCACAGGGTAAATGATAGCAGCTATTCTGCAAGTACACACTGGCATTCTAAGCAGTCCAAAGAACCATGGAGAGATCCCAAATCTCTTTCAAAGAGTCAGTTGGTCCCTCTTCCAACTACCTATGTGAGTCTGAATATTCTTCATTTATTTTTTAAAATGTTTTAATTTCTAATATAATAAATATCAGTACATATAAGCCACATAATCAAAAATTCTTTGGGATACTTCCAAGACCTAAAGTTTGAGAACTGCAAAATTATGGTATATCCATACTGTAGAAAACTATGTAGCTATTAAATGAGAATGATGTTACCAACATATTTTAAAGTGAAAAAAAACACTTTAAATAATATGCATATAATTCCTTTTATGTAAAACCCAAATTTAAAAGTATACACATATAAACACAAGAGCACAAACACAAATGTGTGTATACATCCTGTATGCTCTTTATAAAATGCCCTTCCTATATCTTACCTAAATAATTCTTAATCTTCTTTTAGATCTTAATACAATCACCCCTTTCCCAGAGACACTGTGCCTTACTTTCCTAACTAGGTCAAATAAACCAACTACATGCTCCTATGATATCATGTACATTTCCTTCATGGCCCCTGACATTGTTAAAAGGTTTACATTTATTTGTGTAATTGTTTTGATTAATATACACCACCTACATAAGACTATAAATTCCATGAGAGCAGGGACCAGGTTAGTTTTCTTCATCATTATATTCTTAGCTTTGCATTATAACTAATACTCAGTAAATATTCAATAAATATATTCTGACTAAATTAGTAAAGTAAAATATGTTTGAAAATCTGGGAAAAAACATAAAGAAGGGTGGGTTAAGGGAAGGAAAGTAGCTGAGAGGAAGGTGGGCTAGAAGCCTTTCACTTTTTATTCTGCATAGTTCTATACTTCCTGAAATTTTTACAAAGAACATATATTCAATCATCTATTACTCTGGTAATTAAAAATAAACCAAAAGGTAAATATACATTAAAAAGGAAAAGGAGAAGGATCAGCTTCTGTAATGATAAAAGTTAGAAAAGTTAGAATCTTCAGGGTAGAGCTACTAATGGTCACCTTTAAAAGCTAATATTTTAATTTAAGATAATAATGAAAACCTATGGCTCTATTTCCCTCAATGGTTGTGAAAGAAAGTCATGTGAAAAGTCAGTGGGAAAAGCCCACATATAAATACTGGACAAGTAGAAATTAGTGTACCTGGAAAAGCTCTACCAAATGGCCTGCAGCAATGCAGTCTTCGATGGTATTAGGAAATCTCAGTACAAAATGCTTCATTTTAAGCATTGCTAGTCACTTTGTATTCACTATATAGTAATCTGATTCAGTTTACTCATGGGATTTTATTATTTTCAAGTTCCTATGTCAAGAAGACAAAGTTTAGATGAGCATGTTTCTTTTCTCTTTTATTAATCAAGAGATAATCCCATTTCTCAAACACAAAAAATTAATATGTCCAAATAAGTTTTTTGTTGTTGTTGTTGTTTGAGACAGAGTCTTACTCTGTTACCCAGGCTAGAGTGCTGTGGTGTCAGCCTGGCTCACAGCAACCTCAAACTCCTGGGCTCAAGCAATGCTCCTGCCTCAGCCTCCCCAGTAGCTGGGACTACAGGCATGCGCCACCATGTTCGGCTAATTTTTCTATATATTTTTAGTTGGCCAATTAATTTCTTTCTATTTTTAGTAAAGATGGGGTCTCACTCTTGCTCAGGCTGGTTTCAAACTCCTGACCTTGAGTGATCCGCCTGCCTCGGCCTCTCCAAGTGCTAGGATTACAGGCGTGAGCCACCACGCCCGGCCCAAATAACTCTAATATGAAGAATATGGGCAAAATATCAAGTTACATATAAAAAAGAAAGTGGTAAAAAGATTTTTTAATAATTCAAATGCTTGCGCCAGGTATCTCTTCTGCATATTTTATGTAACACATCTAGTATAATGTGAACTTTCAAAAATAGGTCAACTCAGAATTATGGCTTCTTCCCACTGAATTGCCTTAGTATACTAATTAAAAGGTAGATAGGTCTCTTGGATTCCTTGATGGGATATATCAAATGCTCTGAAGAGTTTTGCTAATATCAAATGGTAACAAAAGTTGAAAACAAGATCTTATATTTATTTTTTAGAAACTAACTATGCAGGAATAAAATGGGATTGACCTAGCTTGGCCAACAAACATGTGAAAAAGACACAGAGATTTTAGTTAATAATGTAGCTCTTAAAAAAGCTAACGCAATCTTAGGCTGCATGAAAAAAAGAGCTCTCAGGAAGTAAGACCTTCACTATATTCAACACAGGTCAGAATATCTGAGGAAATGTGTTCAGATCTGGACATCACATTCTAACACATACACTGAAAAAAACTGACAAGCACAAAGCCTGGAATACCAAAGCAGCTCCATTTGAAGGAAGTGAATGAATAAATGTTCAGAAGAGGGTAACTAGGGCAATGAGAGGATATGAAAACTAAATCATATGACAAACAGGTGAAGAAATCAGGATGTTAAGCCTAAAAGTGGGTAGAACCAGGAAAAGAAAAGAAAGAAAAATAAAGGAAGATAATTAATTGTTTTCAAATTTATGTTTGAAAATCTGGAAAAAATATTTACAAAGAAAAGAGTGGACTGGTGGAAGGGAAGTGTCTGAGAGACAGGTGGGCTAGAAGTTTTTCACTTTTTACTCTCCATAGTTCTATACTTTTTAGAAACTAACTATACAAAAATAAAATGGTTATAGAAACCCTTTCTTTAATGACAGCCTAAAATCAGACTCTCATCTATTACCTGAAATACCTCAACAGTCTCCTAATTCTTGCTCCAGACTAGTCTCTCCTCAGTTCAGTATATTCTCAATACAACCCTAAAAGTCATCTTCCTAGTATGGAAAGCTGATTATGTTTCCTCCACCTAAAAACCTAGGAATGCCTTATTGTATATAATAACATTCTAGGCCCTTTATTATCTAGCTCTATTATACATATTCTAGCCATATATCTAGCCTTATGCACACTCTCCACATATATGAGATACACTAAACTTTTCACTTTTCTGAAATGTCATACCATTTCATAATTGTGCCTTTAAACATGCTATTCCCTCTGCTTAGAATGCCTTTCACATACTTTCCACAGGGCAAACTGGTATCATACCTCAAGGTTCAGCTTCCTCTGCAGGGATTTCCCTTATTTATCACTCCATTATTCAACAACAAAAAAAATGCATTGAGCACCTATCAATATGACAAGAACATTCATCTCAAGGAACTCATACTGTCATTTATATTCTTTTAATACTTTGTTCATACTACTATTATTACATTTATCACATTATACCAAAGTTATCCTTTTACATGTCTTTCCTTCCAGCTGGATCAGATATCTAAAGGCATGGTTCCAGTCTAATTACTCTTTACATATCTAGGATGCTGATTTGTTTTCAAAATAACTCAATTTTTCTCTAACTTATCAATAGAGGTAAATAATAACAAATAATGAAAATTTAAATCTTTAGCATTAGTATCCAAAACAAATATCTATACACTTACCTCATGGGTCCATAGTTCAGTATTACGAAAGCCAGTACTATCATCACACAGATAGCTCTTCGCTTTGGACTAGGGACTTTAAGCCTCTGGTTCTAAAGGAAATGATCACATTAAATATAATTAAACTACACAACAATGTCATCAAAAGCAACACCTAAAATTTTTCTCTTCACCAGTTATATAAATATCTTTTCTTATTAAAAGAAAAAAACAAGAAAAAGAAAAAAAACCTCAAAGGTGACACAATAATACTTTTCAAAAGACAAGGGCAGAGTCTTCTAAGTTCCCTTTTCTAGCAGAGAGAAAAAAGGAGAGAAGCAGAAGAAAAAAAAAACCACAGCAGTCACTCTGCTGCAGTTGCCTCTTCACCCAAAAGGAAAGAATTCAACAATTTTATATGTTTATGGATCCCCAAAGAATTCTGATACACTTCTGTAGTTAGTCTCCCTGTCTTTTAAATCATTGTTTTCAGTAACACATTGGAGTATTCCCATATTTGTATCTCAGGGGCAAAACAGAAAGAACAGTGTAAGAAGCCCCACTCAGTAGACATGTAAGTGGTTGAGAGTGGTTCAGGACACCACTGCAGTGGGAAACTCGAGAAGTGTAGATTTCATGAACAGAACAGAAGAAAGAAGATTAACCTTCTTGGGACCAGCAACAGAATGCAAAAACCATAATAGTGGTCAGAGGAACTGAAAAAAGATTAAAAACATACATACACACACACACACACACATATATATATATGTGTGTATATATATTTATATATTTTTAAGGGAAGACCTAGAGCTTTAATGTGATTCTTTCAGTCAGAAAAAAGGCTGCTAAGGCAATGAGTGAGGAGTAACCCAGGCAAAGGGAATAGCTTTTACATGTAGATTAGGAGGTATAATCTAAAAGGTCCTCTTTCAAAAGCTTTATATTTACTGCAAATGTTTTAGGACTTATTGTACTCTCCTTTTCCTAGCACTATTGTCTTACACAATTTAAAATGTAAAAGTTTCTCAATTTATTTATCCAAAAAAAGAAAATACTTTAACCCATCCCATCCGACCTTTACCACTCACCTCTGATACAACTTCATCTAGTTGCCGCTTCAATGACCCATTCTCTTTCTTCAGTTGTTCATTCTCTGAAAGGGCAGCCTTTAACCTTGCCTCTAACCCTAGCATATATTCTTTCTTCTTCTTACGGGATTGACAAGCAGACTCTCTATTTTTTATCATCCGTTGCTGTCTCCTTAGCACAGCAATCTGGGAAAAGTTACAATGAATTAGAATATTCTGATTTTAGAATCAGATCAAAATAGATCAGAATACAGTGATTTTTACAATTATTTTTAAATAACAATTTTTCAAAACATAGGTTATTACTGGTTGCTTCAAAACAGGTTTTAAAAAATACTGCTCAAACCAAGCAAGTTAAAATCAAACGATTGAATAAGGCTTTCTGAAACCTAAATGTTAAATAATTTCTTCTGGTGTTTTCTAACTAAGGCTTATTTATTGATCTTCCAATTTTCCCTTTAGAAACTCCTCCAGAAAGTATCTTTAAGCATGTATGTATACATGTATACGTACATCTTTACATCTCTGGCCCTGGTTGACTATGCTCCAGAACCATATACCCAATTACTTAGACGGCCACTTCTACTTGCAGAGTTATTACCACTTCAAATTCAGTATGTGCAAAATGAACTCATCTCCCTCTACCTAGATTTTGGAAAATCTATCCATCTTCTATCTATAGTAAATATCTCATAGAATATAAAGGAAGAAATGACCATTAACTATTATTTTTCTTTTATTCTCTATCGTCACTCCTTCTTTCAATCCCTCACTCGTTATGTGAGTATATGCTAATGCCCAAGTTTCTTCTGGAGAAAATGTGTCTCTGTTATTCTTTTCTCTCTTCCCTCTGCCACTCTCCTAATACAGGCACTCATTAACTCATCCCTAGACTACTGAAATAGACTCCTAACTATTTTAATTATCTTGCAAACTTCCCCAAGGAAACATTTTTATTACATTGCTCCATTGCAAAAACAAGCCAGTCATACAACATCCTTGTTACCCACCTTTTAAGGTCTTCCATAAGATGACCACCCTCTACCTAACCATATCTTCTTCTTTAACTCTACAGCTATTCAAGACACATCCACCAATCTTATTATTGAAGGCTACTCCTTACTGTCCACATATCTAATTTGTTCTTTTATTCATACTGTTTATTCCCATTTGGAATGTCATCTCCTCCACTAACCTAATTCTAAAGTCTCTCCAAACTCCAATTATTCTCCCCCACTACGATTTTTATTTTCTTTGCATATCTTATATCCTTATAATTTGGAAGATACACTGTAACACTCTAATGGTCTCAATCATTTCATGAATGTTACCACTGTCTCTCCACCTTGATTTTATACCTGGGAAGCCAAAACCATGTCTAATATTACTTTTTCATTTAATACTCACAATATCTAACATAATAAAAGCTTACTGAGAAAAATTTTTGTATATATCTTCTAAACTAAGTTATAGAGCCCACTGCTACAGCATTAGTCTAATTTCTTTGGGGAAAAGGGAAAGGTTGCAAAATTAAGTCCATAAAATGTACCAAATAATAATATTAAATTGGTTTGTGGAAGTATGCAGATGCCTGAATTATTGACCTCTATATATTTTTAATGGACTTTTAAAAATAAGCATTCTACTGTGAGCTGTTCAATAACTCTTACTGAAACCAGTAAATAAAGTTAATTTAATACTGATTTCTTTTTCAAAAAACAACAGAATTCCCCCCAACAATACATTTCCTAGAAACAGAAATATACCAAAGCCAACCAAGTGATCTCCCAACACCAAATACTGTCAACAACCTTCAAATCAGAATCCATAGGAAAAGAAATATTACATTAGATATCAAAAAGGCATGTTTTTTCTTTTTTAACTGAAATTTTACAAGAATGCTGATCTTATATAACCATCATCTATAAAAATTTCCCTGCAGAGTAACTATCCCATTCTTCAGTAAGGCTTAAACACACACACACACACACACACACACACACACAAACACACACACACACAGAGCAATGACAAAGCCAAAATGGATTGATTATTTACTAATTTCAAACTATTCTCTGGACAATGCTACTTTGTCCAGTCCACTTTTAATTTTACTGATCGTCATTATTACTGAAAATGCCAGTGTCCATAATTAATACTAGAGAGCTGACGTATACAGAACACTGAACAAGCACATAAAAGAGAAGGTTCCCAGATTGAAGAGTTAGACAAAAGACAACCTTACTTTAAAGGCTAATTAATCTATGGAATTCAGAGAGGCTTACAGATGGCACAGTATTTTATGAATTTCAAACAAGAATAAGGCATTTCTATAAACAATGAAAGCACCTGCATATTATACAGTATTAAAGTTTCAAAGGCTGTCAATCCATGTGCTTCACACTAAAAAAATGAAAACCACCTGTGGTCAAATATGCATTTCTTCCCATAGAAAAAGATACATTACAATAGTTCTGAAAATAAATACTCAACACTACCAATAAATACAGACGGTAAAAACAGTAAAAATAAATGAAACCCGTAGGAGTCACCAAATACAGCATTCCAACTTTATGTCTGAGCAAGTTACCTTCAGGTATCTGGATACATAATAATTAAATTATTCTGTAGGCAAAAAAAATACACGATTTTTAGACTAAATGCAAACACATGCGCACGCGCAATGTGGTACTTGGTGTTTTGAGGGGAAGATATCTTCGTTTATAAGAAAAAAAGGACTCTGGGAGGCCAAGGCAGGAGGATCGCTCAAGGTCAGGAGTTCAAAACCAGCCTAAGCAAGAGCAAGACCCTGTCTCTACTAAAAAAATAGAAAGAAATTAATTGACCAACTAAAAATATATAGAAAAAATTAGCTGGGCATGGTGGTAGATGCTTGTAGTCCCAGCTACTCGGGAAGCTGAGACAGAAGGATCACTTGAGCCCAAGAGTTTGAGGTTGCTGTGAGCTAGGCTAACGCCAGGGCACTCTAGCCTGGGGCAAAAGAGTGAGACTGTCTCAAAAAAAAAGAAAAGGCCGGGCGCGGTGGCTCAAGCCTGTAATCCTAGCACTCTGGGAGGCCGAGGCGGGTGGATTGCTCAAGGTCGGGAGTTCAAAACCAGCCTGAGCGAGACCCCGTCTCTACTAAAAATAGAAAGAAATTAATTGACCAGCTAAAAAATATATATATAGAAAAAATTAGCCGAGCATGGTGGCGCATG